>BOPM01000756.1:100170-117580 GCA_022179025.1 Porites australiensis
TCTCCGAGGATGCCATAGCCAGAGCAAGTGAATTATGCGTTACGCTAAAGACGCAAAAAAATACTATAGATGGTTTTCACTGTGACGTCATCAAATTGTAAAGTCAAAATAACGAGGTTTTACGAATTCTTATTTACACTAGGTTGAAGATAAACAAAAAGTAAATCAGTAAGTAAATCTTTGTACAAGTTTCCATTTCCGTAACATGTTTCATTTCGAAAATACAGCAAATTGAACTTCCGAGGTTTCACAGTGCGTGACAACAAAATAGAAATGCTGTCTCGTTGAAAAAAGTCTCTCCTCTTGATGTTCAGCAGTATAACCACTTCAAGTATTAGAAGATATGTTTATGCGTTCGTATGCTAGTTCTCGAGTGAAAAGAAAGAGTTTTTATAGAAAAAAGTGAACTCCAGATGTTTTTGTTGATTTCCGGCCGTCATATTGGTGCACCAAAACGGTGCACCAATATGGCGTCTCCAAACAAAGCTCTACAAAGGTGCGTTTACTGTTTATTGTTTATTGTTTTTTTTTGCCAAAAATTAAACAAATCAAATAAAATCTAATTACCTTAACTCTCATGGCGAGGAAGCCCAAGAGAAGCCACTGGGCTTATAAGGAATGGGCTCCCTCAGTTAGATAATTAGAACAAAATATTATCATAATTACACACGAGAAAATCAATGGCAGAGCTACAGTAAATCTTAAAATAAGCATATTAGATAGTCGTACTAATCATAGTTGTAGGCTAAAAAAAGCGAAATGACAAAAAGAAAAAAACAAAACAAAACAAAAGAAAATAAAAGAGCAAAAATATATATATATATATAAATTACTATTTATGATAAGAGGAATGCTTTCAGCTTTCAGCTTACAGCAAAAGGAAACGGTACTTGTTGCATTTCGAATTTCAAAACTAAGAGAGTTAAAAAATTTAGGACTTTGGAAACTGATGGAGAACTTTCTTATATTAGTCCTGCATTGTGATAAATAAAAATGCTCCGAACTTCTAGTGCCATAAGAATGCACCTGGCGTGTCACCAGAAACATGTTATTGAAGCTATAAGGAAGTAAGCCAGAAACATTTGGGTGAAACATTTCAGCAAATAACTCAGAAACTGGTCCACAAAGACCTGAGACTTGGACAAATTGTTTGTATATTCTCCTTTTATAAATTTCATTTTCTTAGCTTCTTCCATTGGACGGTTTCCAATTTAATTTTTTGTTGCGTGACAGTGAAAACGATCTAGTGGCTGATGCTTTAAACGTTGACAACAAACTGCCAATAATCGAAACCATTGAGAAGATGATGATGGCTGAAGCACTGCAGGGATGTTTGTCACGTTGTTTCCCGAAAATAGAAACTTTAAAAACAGGACAAAGAGAAGCATCAGAAGCCCTAATCTCGAGACGTGACGTGATCGCAATTTAAAAGCCTCTTCACGAAGACAACCGCAGTTGCGACCGATAAGGAACGCGTTAGTTAAAAATACACGTCAAACAAATAGAGGGAGTGCAGAGGAGAGCCGCCGCTTCGTTAAAAACTGTTAAACGCGAGAACCAGGAACAATACCAACCTCTTGATCGAGTTCAGTGGATACCACTGAAGGAACGAAGAACGATTTTGCGGCTAACCTTATTCAACAAAACAATTCATGATGACGGTGGCCTGGCTTTCCCAGACGACGTTTTGAAACGTAGGAGGCACTTAAGGAACTCTAGCCAGAACAAGTTTGTTGAACTGCTACCAGCTACTGAGACATAACAATAGCTATTTTTGTAGAAGTGTAAAGGACTGAAATGTATTACCAAGCGAAATTGTCAACATTAAGTCTTCTGGTCGATTCAAAAAAGTGTTATTTGAGTATTTTAGTCGGTAATGAATGTTAATAATGTACAGCAATTAATGCCGTATAAAAAGTTTTCATGAGTCTTGCATAATGGCAGCCCCATTGGAGAGCTAATAATTTTTGAATAAAGGTTCTCCTGGGGCGTAAAAAACAAACCAACTACGCGACTGAGAAGTGACGCGAACGACTTCTTAAACGCTAAAAGCCATGCAAGAGAGAAACCTCTGCTCGCAGGGTAGAATTATGTAATATAACGCTCTACAATAACCGGTTGTCTGCTTGGGTACAGTAATTGTTAACTACAATTATTTGACAAAACAATGTAGAGCAAGAAAAACCTCGTGATCTGTAGTACAAAGATCATATCCCTGGAAGTGCACAACATACTGATGAAAAAATAGATGATGTACTCATAAGTGATTCAATTGTAAACCTACAATTTCGTTGATTTTAAGAACCCCCCAAATTTGAATTAGCCTCGCAAAAGGGTTTCCTTCGAATCCCCCGACGTCACCCCCTCTCTAACCTGCGAACAAGCGGTCATTCTTCCCTTCTTCTTTGGGAGGCGAGGGGAAGAAGAACGTTTTCCTGTTTCCCTTTACCCCGTCCGCTAACTTTCACGCTTCCCAGAAGAACAAGGAACACTGTTTGCAGGTTAGCCCCAGCCCCTCCTAAACTGGTGTCTACATTGTATACTAGTAGTTTCCAATGGAAAGTGAAGTGCTGCGAGTAAAGCATGACATTTCAAATAGCTTGAATCATTTCGTTCGATTTTTGATATTTGCCATTAACAGTGTCAAGGTACATGTAACGCAACACGACTTGTAGGTGAAAATTGCGTTTGTATCAGGCTACAGTTATATAAAGGTCCGCGAGAATAAACCAGGAGCGTACTATTTGTCGAAACCTGTCTACGATAAGGTTTAGAGCACGCGAGTGACGGAGTGAGTGAACGAGTGAATTTCCAATCGAGTTCAATATTAAACTGGTTCATTACGATTCGCGAGCGTATCAAATCATTTTCAATCTTTGCTCCTGCCGTGTATACAACGTTTTTCTCCAAATGGAAGAACAATCCTTGTCACACATTCCAGAAAAGCTCTTAATACTCATTGTCTTTGGAAAGTATTTTAAAGTATTTTTGACCATGCAACTTTAAATCTCTGCTGTTAATTGCAGTTCCTTATAAAGCTATACCTCATTGGAAAGGGCAAAAATTAAACTGTCAGAAAAAAAAAATATTTCGGTCTCAGGAAACCCATAATATTCCGCAAAAAAAAAACAAACAAGGTATATTTCTGCATAATTGTTTTAAAAATTTTTAGAGTGTAATTTTGCCAGGAAAGTTGTCTATTTTGTGTAATGCAGAACAAATAATTTTTTTCTTCAATATCTAAGCAAAAAAGCCCGAATATCGATCGAAAATATAGAGCGACTATCAATTTTCGAAAAAATTATTTTGTGACCCTATCGCCGATTATGCAAATGAGGTCAGAGCTAAATAGCAAAGCGAAACTAGATACTTTGCGTCACTCACATGACCCGATATTTACTTGCGAAAGACGCTTTATTTTTTAGTTTCTCGGCTAAATATCGAGTTAAAAACACGCAAACATGAATTCACTGATACAAGTCATCAAAATAAACAAGGCTCTGAAGGCAAAAAGCTCAGCGGGACGGAATTCACCGTGTTTAAAGAGAAGTTTGTTCCAGACATTGCCGACTCGGTGAATTGAAGGCAAAGATACTTACTGATTTCTTACCTTCATTTTCGCGTTTGTTTTTCTTTTTATCCTCCACAATCCTTCAAAATAATTTGCTTGACTTGCATTTTGTTGAAATTCGTCGATACAAGCTTTCATTCTACGCAAAAGCAGCGACATCTCAGGAGCACCCAACGTCAATTTTTGGAAAATATCTTTTCGGAAGACGATTTGAGACCTAGAATATTCTGAACATTTGTTGTAAAATTTCTTGCTTGCCTGCCTCTCCTAGGATTTTCGAACACCTAAAAAATGGTGTAACTGCCCATTTTTAACGGATTTCTACCCTAAAAAGGTCACCTAGAATTTTCGGATGCCTTTTTTCTGTCTGAAATTTTCGAAAAGGTAAGTTTTGATCCCTACAATTTTCGGATCACTACACTTTCAGCTAGAAAATCCGAACAGATGAAAAATTTTTAGGGGATAAATATGCCTATATCTACCATTTGAATTCTAAAATACCTTCAATAATGCTATGTTTAGGAGGTTTTGAACTATATTCTCGTTGGGTGCCCCTGACAACTACATCCCACGTCGGACCGCCATTATTCTAAGTTTTTGAAAAATCGTTGCGTGAAGCTCAAAACTCCCCGGGGGCTGAAACTAGGCACATAATTGGCTAAATCTATTAACTTTCTGTGGGCCAAATGGAGGCAATCAGAAGTAACGCAATTTTTGGCGAGTTTTTTCGCGTCATCGACCAGTTTTGGTCGAAATTTAAAGAGTGAGGAGACAATTTATTAACTAAGGCAATTTATCGATTAAGCTTAAATAAATACAACAAAGTCTGACTGAATACAAATTTGGCCAAAACACCGAATTTATTTACCGTAGAGTTAAAGGAATTGCTTCGAATATTCTTAGAAACGTATTGCTTCAAACCAAGAGAGTTTCGGCTTTTACCTTCACTTGCAGTCACAGTCTTCGCTTGCGAAAACGTGGCATTCTACACGAAACAAGATTACTCCGCCTTTAGTTTTCCACAGCCCACTTTATCGACAGTCTAGAAGACTGACAGTACTTACTCTTCCCTTTGGAGTCCAATTCTGAATCGATTGGCTGCGACCAAAAGGGCCTTGATTCGAGGGCCATGAAATCGAGCCAAAAAAGGTGTTACAAACATATTTACATCCGAAAATCTCAAATGAGGCTGGCTTCAGGGACAGGCAACCCAGGCTGGTCACGTACGCGAACTAAATTAGGTCACGTGACCATACAGTCATCGTACTCATAATGCGCAAACGTTCGCACCACAGGTAAACTAGGCAGATATTAAAGCAAAGACAACGTTATGACAGGGACGACGATCCGCAGATCTTAACATCAAGGGCGGCAAATTAAGCACCGGAAGAAAGGTTCAGTCCTTTCCGCGCGCTTCCGCGTTCTCATTTGATGTTGCGGTTTCTTTGGTAAATCTGCCTACTGGTATGAAATGGAAATCTTACGATAACTTCATACTAAATCCCACGTATTTTGGGGAAGCCGCGCTTTGAAAACGAAAGCAACAAAAACAAAAGTACATTTAATACAAACGGCCCAACGAGCAAGCCTTTTTAAGCCTGCCGTTTGTTACTTTAAGAAGATGAAATGTCTGTAAGATGAGCTAACTTCAATTTCCCATATTTTTGACGTACTGTTTCGCTCTCTTCAAGTTGTTCAGACTATCTAGCCTAAGATCATTTTGTAAGATATCATTGATAATGGCTGGAAAAAAAGAACAACCTTTTGTTAAACAGAGGTTTCAACTCAGAGTTTGGGCCCCAAGTAAGAGTAGCTTTATTTCGGGCAGTGATTAGCTGCCAGTCACAACTTAGATTTTAACTTTGCAGAGTTCGAGAGAAAAAGGCCTAGGGTGCTCCCTCTACGGAAAATGGCAGCCAGCCGCACTCGACTCGACCTTAACTCCCAGCAACATTCTTCTCCTTTGTCATATATTGAATCGGAAGGCGTTGTTATCCCCGAGCTCAAAAAGATCGCTGAAATGTTCAACAAACCACATTTTAACGATCGGCTCAGAGTTAGCAGCAAAATTCAATGTCGTCAATCTTTTGCTTTCGAAGCTCATGATTCTCTTGATTGGAAGCAACTGCATCTCCGGCGCCGTTTCCATCGCTGTATAACGATTTTCAAATGTTTGCACGTTTAATTGATTTAAATTTTCAATTTGCTTGAAACAACGGGATTCACAATTACAATACGCGTTTCAGAGAAGATTACTGCTTACCTCTTGTACGAACAAACTGTGGTAAACGTTTTATTTATCAGAGCGTCGTTGCTTGGAACTCTCAAGCTAAACACGAATTTTAATTAGCTGTATTTCTTGCATTGGTTTAACTTGTTTTCGCTCGTTTATCAATTATGGTTTAGTTTTTCATGAATTGTAGATAGTTTTTTAGGGGAAGCCTAAAGAGGCATGCTGTCCAATGATGGTAAAGATTTTATAATCCCTTGGGATTTGCTGAAACCAGTTTACATAAAAAAAAGAAAGATATGGGAAACCATAAAACCCGTTTACGTAACTAAACCAGGGAGACTGTTTTTTTTTTTTTTTCAGTTAAGCTTGTTTACCGACTTTGCCATGACGCACCTGAAATTCTCCCCGTACGGTCATCTACGTACGCTGCGAAAATTCTTCCTGACCTCAGGTTCATGCATATACATATTGGTCAGGTGAGCAAAGATTTCGCCACTTTCTTCCGCTCCTGTCGTTGTTGTTTTTGTGCTGTTCCATAAGACAGATGACTAAAATTTGTTATTCTTTTTTTTAGGATGACAATCATATGCGCAATTTTCTCCTGTTCATACTGTTGAACTATTGAAATTTGACTGATAATACTCCTGGCTACTGGCAAGTCAGGTGAATTATTTCGAGGTACGTATTTCTTTAGAGCGAAACTTTTATTTCCAGCTACTGTTGTTTGTTTTATATCGATTCGATTAAAGAGTGTGACAAACATTTTTTTGTTTCCTTATTCTTGGTTGACCGGCACCGGCATTCACCATTTAAATCATGCTATCAATCGCTGTTGACAGTGCTTCTTCGATTATTTGAAATGTGAATCCTTTTGCCAGCACCATGAAAAGCAAAACTGAATTTATTGGACGGCCAACGACGCTGAGATGTTACAAATTTAGTGTTTTAGTATTTACACGCGAACTTCGCAATCTTGCTTGAAATGACAGAGCTAAAAGTAGATAACCAGCTGTCCGCTTCAAAAAGTCTTCTTTAAGGGCATTTAGCAGAGGAAAATTCAAGAGCTGCTTTCCGAAGGGTGGATAAAAAGAAGGTAATTTTATTGTCGGTTTCTTCACTAACACTGCAACGTTAGATTCAAGATTATTATCTGTCTGCGTGCGAGATATCATGTTATTCGCGCGACAATTGGGATTTTAAAATATTACCTTTTTAAGTCTAATAATTTTTAATACTTGACCTAAACCTTTGAGAATTAAAATTATTTTAAATAGTGAAAAGAGGAAATTAAAATATCTTAAAAGTTTAGATTCTCCACATGTCAAACTCGCTGACTTATTCTGTGTGAAAGTGTACAATTTATACATTTTATCAGTGACTCTATTTGATTCCGACGCGTTATTTTAGGCCTTATCTCGCTCTTCTACTATAATTCTCCCTCTTTTCCTATCAACTAAACATTCGGTCGAGTTACACCAATGCGCAGCCCGAGTCGATTTAATACGACTCCATACGGCCCAGACTGTTATGGAGGTTTTTAGACATCACTTCCTAGACTTCAGTTTTAACAAAAAATAATGGCGTTCCCAGACAAAAAAAAGAAACGCTGGGACCAAACCGTGGAGGCATTCCTTATCACCTCTGGCATCCCCATTAAGTGCTACTTTTCTAGCAACAAATCTACTCGTTACTATTAATATTTAAGGTTATGAAGAGCCCCACCGAAGAGAACCTTCCAGAGAAGTGGGCTCCCTGCTAAAATATTAGCGTCCACGCACACAAAGCGGGGCCCCCATTACTATAGAAACTGGAAACCTATGCGAGAAATTTCAGATTGGTCAAATTTTGACGGGTGAATTCATGCGTAAAAACTTATGCAGCATCGAGAAATTTGTCTGCCGACATAAGGAGACTGTTGCCAAGTAAGATTTAAGACAATGAGACAATGTCAAGTTGCCGAGTAAGATTTTAAGACGGAGAGACAATGTCAGTGGCCTTGCGTTGTTAAATAAACAAGCTGCAAATATAATGAAAAGGTTTTTAAGAATACCCAGTTGTCGTATTTGTGTAAAAAAAAAAAAAAAACCAACCAATTCAAGCAAGCAAGCAAGCAATTCTCTCCAAAATCCAAGACACTTCAGCGCGCGAGGTCGCGAGGAGTCACTCGAGCTGTATTCTATCCTTTGATCTGATTGGCCTACATCAAAACAAGAGGTTTTACGTCACGGAAATCGTTTTGCCGCTCGGGTTCGCAGACGCTATTTTTCGGAGGGAGAGAAGCGACGACCGGAAATGCGTCTGCGGTTCGCAGGCTAGTCAAAGAGCTGTACGTTTTAAAAAGGGGATTTTTGTATTTATAAAGGTTCCATGGACGTTTGCTACATTTTGACATCGGCGTGAAAGAAAAACCACAAAATGTGCATTTGAAATTGATTTTTTGCCATGTGCTTAGTCGATTTAACTTGCGTGAACGGATCCACGATCCAGTTTTGTTACGCGAATTGCTTTTTAGGATTAACTTATGGGTTTTTGATTAAAAATTTTCAAGAAATTAAGTTATTTATCTCTCATTGTTCATTCATAACATTAGCTCAAAAAACAACCCTAAGATTTTTAGAAACACTTCAGATGGGCTACTCCCCTTTCTTGAATTAAAACTGAAGTGCTGTTTTTGCGTATGTTCCATTGATTGCTATTCATTTTCTTATTCATTACTTGCCATTCAACAATTTTGCAGTGTGACTGCATGAGCAAAGTCTTGTCTCAAAGGCTAGTCTCACATTTTGAGGTCATAAAGCTGGTCTAGCTTTTTCTTGGCTATTGATAAGTCATTTCCTGTGGTTTATGTTTTGAATGGGATCACCCGAGGCCTAGCTCTATTGTTGTTTGCAGAATGTTGAATTCTCACAGGACAGAATCCTAAATATCCTAATTATAGCTTAACTAAAGCTAAGCCAACTATGGAGAATTGCGCTGTCAAGATCATTCTTTGAAACTGTAGTAGTTATAAGTTCAAATTCTTTATTCAACTCCTTCTGGAGGTCTATTCGTGGAATCTTCTGAGACGTTTTATGGACTCTTAAACTAACACAGTCTCAGGTCAGCTGTCAGGTGGGTATCGTCGGATTAAAAATTGTTAATTCGTTGATTCGCATAAATCGCTGCATATATAAAAATTCAGAAAACGGAACGAATTACTCGTGACCTTTGTTGTATTTTTTACCACGTTGTGGACTTTAAAGGAGCTGTGTCACGAAGTTCAACCAAATTAGGAAATTACAAAATGCCCGTTAAATTAAGAGAAACATAAAAATAACCGCTTAAAACTTTAAGGGAAGGTTAAAATAACATAACAGAAACAACAGATTCCACGGATGGGCAAAACTGAAGAAGGTTGAAACGGATTGAAATTAGGGTTTTTGAAATCTGTTCAGCCCAACAGTTTTTCACAGTTTGCCCCTGCTGCTTGCAACTTCAAAAATAATGCTCAGGAGACATATTTGCTTGTCTCGGATCTCTGATTTTGTCATTTACATGTAATTTCTTTGCTTACTTTAAGTTCCATAGCAATTGAGGGCGAGTAATTAGCAAAATTAAACAAAATGAACTGGACTGCCGTGACACACCCCCTTTAATACTTTAACTAAGCTCTACTTTAAAAACCTATACACATTTCGGACCAATATTGTTTCGAGAAGTTACCGAATAATTATTATTATTATCATCATTATCTCGTAAATAAAATCATGAACTATTTCAATTTTTCCAGTTTATGCAATAACTGCTGAAAGAAGTCTTTAAATTCAGACATTAAAGCTCTTCGGATTTTGCTAGGGTTTTTATCGTATGATTATATCAAAGTTTACTACATACGATTGTCGAACTAGCATTAAATTAAAGATTAGCAGATTTGTGAATTTTATCCATAAGTTTAATGTGTTAAGTAACCGGTTTAATTAATTAAACAAGGCTACAACCCGAGACAAAATGGTTGGAAAACTTGGTCGATTTTCCCCGCCTCCCCCTTCACAAAGATGAAAATCGTTCGAGCTTTCCCAAACTGCGCTTTTTAGCAACACTGCAAAGGGAGCGAGGGGACTGCACTGCTTACGCCCAAAAAATCCGAAAGTGTTCCAAGTTTTTTTGACCGGGGTGGTCTATGATGAGATGTTGTGACAGTAACCACAGACCGTTTGATAGTTGTCACGGTCTTTTCAGCTTCAAATGTTGCTTGATTTTCAAGCCTTAAAATGGCACACACTGTTTGAACATTTTAAAACATTTCCTTGCTTTTAATCTGAAAATTCCACGCTATTTGTTTGAATATGCCCGACGCATCTAGCTGCCGAAGGCGTTAGCCTAAAAGCTTGGGGTCAGGCTTCTAAAAAAAATTGAAATAAGATTTTGATGCAGCAGAAACGTGTTATATCCATTTCTTCTCGCATAAGGACCATTCTCTTTTTTTGTGGCGTCTTGTATCCTGCCGATAAAACTACTCTACTTTAAAACAATCTCCGTCTTCATGCATGATGTTTCGAACGGTTTTACGTCAGAAAACCTTTCCAACGTATTTACTCGTTTCAGATAAATACATTCATATAACGCTACAGTAGATCAGCTTCTGCTGAAAATTTCTATGTCAGTCCTTCCTGATTCGACATTATGCGGAATACTTCCTGGGAAGCGCGCGCGTACGCTATATACGAGCGAGTTGTTGATGTGTCAGAAATCGAACGGGTGAGATTTCTGATACAAAAACTGAAGTGCGTTAATACCGTACAAAGCACTTTCCATATTGTGCTGCGTTTATTCTAAGCATGCTGCCTGTCTTTTATTCTACATCTTTTCAAAATGCTAAAATGATAAAATTTGCAGCTGCACACCTTGAAATCACATGAAAGGAGAGGACGTGACCTTTCGAGAACTATTGGTAACTGAACTTTTTAGGGTAAGGATATGGGGTAACACAGAAACTACATATAATCTTAACCTTTTGTTCTGAATCTACAATTGCCGTCGGAAAATGAATAAATTTGAGTGAAATGACGGGTTTTAAGAAGCCTAACGAAAAACAAAAGCAGCTCCTGTTAAAAGTACAACTCATGCTTGATTTCCGTTTCTATTGTTTTGCAAGTTCTCTACGATTTTCTTCAGTGACAATGAAAGGTAAATTACAAAGCTATTCTAGTCCAGTTTCCGGACTGTTGTTCAAGAGAAAAACTCTCCTTTATGGACTCAACAGATCGCGTTGATTGAATGCGAGGTAACTCTCGAAGTGAGGGCGCTGCAAGTACCTTCAACGACGGGAAAATTGGCGCGAAACTTACATACCATTGTGACTTTTGACTCGACCTATCATTTCCTATACATGTGAAAGACACATTGTTCGCGATTCTGATTGAAGGTATTTTTTGTCACATGTGAAAAACCTCGTTCGCTCGTCTGACTGGCTAGAATTAACTAATTTACGTATGATAACTTACGACATAGCTTTTCAGCGAGTATTTTTCAGTATGTATATATATATTAAATTCATATATCTAATAATAATGGTAACAATAATGATGATAATGATGATGATGATTACTATTACATTTCTATGATATATTAATATATCCCAATGAAAAAAGAACAAAAGAAGAGCTGTAAAAGAGCTGAATCACTTTTCTCTCCAAAATTGTCAACAGGCTAACCAGGCATGCAATGCCCTTATTCTCTGGTAATGGTATCGTTAAACGCTGCACTTGTGTTAAAATGAGGGAACAATCGATGCATCATATTCCCGTTAAAATTTAAAAGTGAAATCTTAATAAGCAAGAACATCTCAGTCCTTTATTATGACTCCAAACATGACTTACCATGGTCAATGAGATCCTTTACACCATTAATCGGCGGTAAATCACAAGACGATTTATCTGTTTTTAGAGCACAACCTTCATCCACAGGAGAAGATCCAGTTGCATCCCATGTTCCATGCTTAATTGGAACTGTTTGATAAACAGAACATTATAAGAAACCCAAAGCCAACAGCTCCAACCAGCTCCAACCGCTATATTTTAACATTCGTAAGGCACAGCATTAAACTGCACTGCTTTAAGCAGGATTTTCAAAGACATTGAGAATTAGTTCATGCTGAGTGTGTGTATCGAGTTATGGATGCACGCGGGAAGTGTAGAGACCACGAAAGAAGCGTAAGAGTTACACCGACCGAAAGATAATCTAGCTTCCTGAGTGCTCTCCAACCTTCCCAAGTGCATCCATAACTCTATATACGAACAGCTAAAAGCATGAACCAATTCTTTTATAACATAGCTTACAAAATAAGCTCGCTTTTATAAAAAAATCAGGGCTTCAACAGGATTCGATTTTTTTTTTCAGGCTTCTTCTTTCCAAAAATGTTCAAAAATGAATTATTTCATATACTTCACATCATTTCACTCCTCACGGGAGATATGAACTCAATAAATTGACCTCGCTCCCAATGTGTGGCTTCATAGCTCAGTTGGTAGAGCAACGCACCGGTAACGCGGAGGTCACGGGTTCGAATCCCGTTGAAGCCCTGATTTTTTTCAGGCTTCTTCTTTCCAATTGCTTAAATTGGAAAATTTACTGCGATGATCATTCTTCACTCTCATTATTATTATTATTATTATTTTTTATTTATTTATTTATTTATTTATTTTAAATTATAATGATACTTTATTAAACTCTTCTCAAATTGAAAATTAAGTACAAATTTAGTATAACTATAGTTAAAAAAAGACTTCTTGGTGGTCTGGTGGTTTTCAACAGAGCAAATGTAAACAACTGTCTATTAGCTAAAAAAAAAGAAAATTTCTATGTTCATCCCAATGATAAATATAATAATTATTAAATTTTACTATTTACAGATTCAAAAATTATTATTATTATTATTATTATTATTATTAATATGTCGCAGTATGAAACTTTTGAAATGCTGTCCACATTATGAGTAGTATAAGGCGCATAGCGTAACCTACACCACTTGAGAGGCTATACTTAGAAGTAAAAAAAGGTCGGCACGAAACCTAATATACATAATGATATGAAACTCTCTACTTAAAAACCCAATTTAAAATATTATTAAGTTCTTATACTCTGTAAAACTCTAATGCTCTAAAAAAAATCTCAGTAAAAACATCACCAAGCTTGTGTTTCTAGATTTCTACAGAAAAAACAAAAAACCTAAAAACTGGAGTCCTTAGCGCCCTGACTAAGTATTTCTCTCAAATGTTCTGGCAATGTTTAAAGTGTTTGAGATGACCGACTTCTGCATCCGCTCAAGTACGCTCCGTGCTCTCGCTCCAAGTAGCTTCCTCACCGACTTCTCTAGGTGTTTAGAGTAACCACCCAGTACGTCAATTATTACGTTGTACTGTTCAACCCTGTAACCGTTGTATCTCTGCTTCAGCTCCCACATCATGGGCCCATACTTGAGTGTCTTTTCCTCATCTTTCTTAGCTCTACTCTCAATCCATGGGCATCTCATTTCAATTGTGCAGACTTCTTTCCTCTCGTGGCTGACAAGTCGCGCGTCGATCCGATTTGCTCTAACTTCCTTGTGCTCTGCATAGATGGGAATATCCCCAAACGCCTCACTCGTGGTGTTCTGGTAGGCTGGTTTTGGCATCACCGGTGAGTACCATGGTGGAACCTCTTCTATCAACCCATGCTCTCGCAGGAGCTCAAAAAACAGAATCTTCAAAGCTGCATTATGCCTGTATAGGTACTTGGTTTGTGCCAGGGAGGAACATCCAGCCAGTACATGTGCAACGCTCTCAGCTACCTTCCCACATAACCTGCATAGAACTTCGCCGTCGGTGGAGGTTTGCGTCTTCTCCTTTGTGTAGAGCTTCGTAGGTAACAACTGCTCATACAGTTCATACATGCCCGCGATGGTATGTGTAGGGCATGTAGCCCAACCTTTTAACCATGCAAAGCAGCTGGCTATGCTTAGGCTCTCATCTTCCCATCTGATACGGAATAACTTTCCTTGCCACTTTTTGTCTTTAGCGCTCTCCAAGAACTGCTTCTCTTGAGATTGCTTCAACAGATTCCCAGCTCTTGCTGCAGTTACCACCTTTCCATCTGTTGTAACACACACGGGATTTAGGGTATCAAGCTGAAGGGTGATGTTGAGTTCTTCAGCGTACTTAGCTGCTTCCTTTACGAGCGACTGGTGGCCTGATGCCATGGCGTGTTCTTCAAATTCTCTAACTGCTTCCACAGTCGGGTCCGGGTTCTGATACAGTTTCAGTAGCGATTTGATTTTAGTGATCTTGTACTCGTGTTCGACTGATCGCAGGCCTCTACCCCCTTTCTCCCTCGGTAGATATAACAAAGAAGTCAGGCTAGCTGGGTGCTTGCCACCGTTCTCAACTATGATCTTCCGAGCTGCTCTGTCCACATCTCTTAACTCTGATAGAGGCCAATGCTGTGTCCACATTAGGTACCGCAGGACCGGGAGTGCATACTGATTAGATGCCTGCACACGGTTACAATCAGACAGGGGGCTGGACCATATAATAGATATCCTGCGTAGATACTCTTTAGCCGCGCAGGCTAGGGCCAGCCGTTCATCCTGTCGAACGTTCTCTAGCACCCCCAGGAATTTGTAGTGTTTTCCTTCCCCAAGAGCCGTGATGGTAGTTGTCTCGTCCATCCTCATACCAGACTCGTCTAGCACTTGGGCTCCCCTCTTCACGTGTACCACTGAGCACTTTTTCTGATTCCAGTGGAGGCCGATGTCCTGCATCGCTCCTCTAGTCTCTTTCAGCACTCGGTTCAGCTTGCTCTCGGAGGCAGCAAAAACCTTGAGGTCGTCGATATACAGGAGATCGGTGACTTTGACTCCTATAGGCTTGGATAACCGGTATCCCTCTGTTGCCCGCAGGCGCCACGCTACAGGGTTCAGGCACAGTGTAAACAGTCTAGGACACAAAGCGTCCCCCTGGGGTAGACCCTTCATGAACCTTATTTTTCTAGAAGTCTCTCGCCCTTGCCTTGTTGTAGCTACTACTTTAGTATTCCAGCTCGCACACAACTTGCGTATAACCTCACCCAGCCAGACGGGAAGCCTGTGTACGTCAGTCATTGCGCATAACCAATCATGATCGACGGAGTCGTAGGCTTTGCGCACGTCAATCCATGCCATACTTAAATTCCGTTTGCCTCTGTGACAATCCAGCATTACTGCTCTATCGATTAGCAAGTTATCCATCGTACCGAAACACCCTGATTTCGCTCCTCTTTGCTGGCCTTCCATCAGGCCATAATGTTCAAGGTGTAAACCACTTATACATGTTATTCAGACAAGTAATAGGTCTTTGATTTTCACTGAGGAACTCGCCTTCTTTCGGAATGAGGGAGGTTTTCCCTTCAGAAAACCACTCGGGGTAATCTTCGTCGCTCTTAGAAACTTCTTTGAAGCTCTCGACCACACCCTCGTGCAGGGTGCTAGCACGTTTCCACCAAAAGTTAGTGATTTTATCAGGCCCTGGCGCACTCCAGTTGCGCTTCTTGGACAGGACTTTGACCGCTTCCGCTACTTCTAGAGCCCATTCGTCGCCTGTCGGTGGTGGTACTTGCTCGTGGATCGCGAGCTTTACTTCCTGCAACCAGGCCGCGTTCTTATTCCCAGTCCCTCTCTCTTCCCACAGCTTTCTCCAAAACCCGCTCGCCTCTTCAATGTTTTCAAACATTCGCAAATCATCTCGAGCACGTTTTCCAGGATCTTTATATCTTGGCCGCTCATTCTCTGGGTCCTTCTTCAACATCTCACTCAAATTCGCAAACACTCTTCCAGGGACCGTGTTAAACTGTTGGTTAATCACACGCGAGACCTCTTGTTTCTTTTTCCTGTCAAACCCACGTTTTAACTTTCGGAGCTCCGACTTTTTTTTCTCCATGTAGCTAATCAAACCTGCCACAGAGATGGTTTTGCATTCTTTTTGGAGGTGAGACCTATTTTTCCTTCCTTTTTTCGTGATCTTTCTATTTTCTTTCAACCTTTCGATTTCCGCTTTCGCGATTGACAGTTGTTTTCTGATCTTCGCCGCCTCCTGGTCGTAAATTCTTTTAAGCTTTTCCTTTCTGTCCTGCGGTTTGTCTCTCTTTATTGGCCCTTGTTTTTTCCATCCTTTCATCAACAAAAACGCGCAAACCACCGAGTAAAGAGCGCAGTTAGCTAACCACAGAAAACCAAACGGGTTCTGCGTTGGTGTTACCTCGTAGCGCTCCATTAATAACTTAATCGCTTGGTTGATTTCTTCCAAGTCTTTTCTTGATGGTGTTTCTTTTGTCCTGGTGTCAATGTCACGTTGGGAATAGTCTCCAGGATGGGTGTTAATTGTTTCCATTATCCTGTTTGCTGGCTCTAAAAAGCTACACCTTTCTTGATCACCGCTGTTAAGCTGTTGTTCTTGGGTCAAGGTTGTATGCAAATCCGGATCTGAGAAAAGATCACCATTGTCACGCTGTCGATTTTGGGTCAGGGTTGTATGCAAATTCGGTTCTTCTTGATCAGCATTTTTTGCTATTTGGCGTCCGCTGTTTAAGGCCCCTTCTGCGTTATCTCCACCTCTCTTCGCTTTAATTCCGTTAGTGATAGTACTAGTTACGCTGCCTAGGGATTTTTCAAGTCGAGCGGCTTGGTCTCGTAAATTCTGCTTTGTGAACCCCATATCTTCGTGCCCCATTTGATCCCATAGTTCTTTCATAAGTTCCATATACCCATTTCGTCTTCCATTATCCGTAACTGGCGGATTCTCCGATTTTGCGAGTAATAGCGCTTGCCGCTTGCACTCCAGCAGGTCGCTGTTCATTTGTTCCGACCATCTTATCCTTCCTGCTCTCGAATTCCTGCCGTTTAGCGATTGCTCTTCAAAATCCGCCATAGTTTCAGTTTAGCGTACTTTCAACTTCTAATAGTATAAATCCGCCCTCAGTCCTCTCCTTGTTAGATAAACAAGATGCAAAGTACTCAAGAGTACTTAAGAATATGCGTAGACGCTTCGAGTTTGGCTTGCTTTCGTTTGGGCAAGGCTATGAAATAGAATTATGGAGCTACTTCAAAGCACAACCTCCCTACTCGCCGCCATATTATTATTATTATTATTATTATTATTATTACTATTATTATTAATAATTAGTAATAAATCTGGTGTAGATGCAAACGGCTTCAGAAGAATTCTTACTTGTAAATCCTTTAAGAGATCAGGAACAGAACTATGTGAAGCTATAGCCAGCATGACCAAACGCCTATGCACGGAGTATGTCGATCCTCGGGGTCTGGAAGCAATTTTAGCGAATCGGCTTATTCCCCTCGACAAAGGGGAAGGAGCGGTGCGACCGATTGGAGTAGGCGAAGTGTTAAGGAGGATTATGGGAAAGTGTGTCACGAAGGTCACCAAACCGGATGTTATAGATGCGAGTGGCTCTTTACAAGTGTGCGCTGGTCATAAGAGTGGGAGCGAGGCGGCCATTGACGCAATGCGGGAACTTTTTGAACATGACAACAGCGACGCCGTTCTGCTTATAGACGCGTCGAACGCCTTCAACTCCTTGAACAGAGCCGCCGCCCTGCA
>BOPM01000756.1:131505-141850 GCA_022179025.1 Porites australiensis
TATCTGGCGTGGTACACTTAATTTTTCGAGCTTTTCAAGTTAGACTTGCTAGCATATTCTATGTTGTAATAAGTATATGATGTTACGACACATTGTTGTTGTCGGATGACTGACTGACCATTCCTCAATAAACTATTTCACATTGAATGTTTCGTGATAGTGTAGTCAGAATACCCCCTTCCGAGGATGTATAAACCCAGGGCTTATAAGCGGAAGTTCACGGAACGACAAAGTTTCTTTCCTTGGCATATTTTCTATGGTGTCCATCTTCCACATTTCTTATACAGTTTGAGTTTGGTCGATTTCCATGATTAATCACGCGCGACGATGGAAGCTCTCTCTGAAAATCACAAAAATCTCGCCCTGATAACTTTGAAAAGGGTATGATACAAATTTTTCCTAAAAAAAATGTCTCAAAGTTTTGTTTAAAGAGCGGCCACAAAGGTTACGGGATGAAGGATAATTATTTTACGTGGGTAGCTCGTTATTATCCGTCCGTTATCTGACTAACGCTCATTTTACCCCCTCTCTTTATAAGTGCCCCGTTTTACGGGTATTTAAAGCAATTAAAGCTATACGGAAAGGAGAGAAGTTGAAACAAGGATGTCATGTCAAGGGGAATCGAACTCTGGACCTCTCACATGGAAGGCCGCGCAATAACCGACTGTGCCAATACCGTTTGCAAAGGTAAGTCAAAAATCGAGTCAAGAAGACGGACGTCAAAGCTCGACGAAATTTCGAAGGATTCCCTTCAAGCACATCATCCTAGTAGTATTTTTCAACGCATAGAAAATAAGCGACACCTAATTCAATTTAAGATGGCATGCTTTAGTATTCAAAAGATAAATTAATATAATAATAATATTTTTAAACCTTTAAAAGAGAATGGACCTTTCTTGGAACTGTTGTAAAATCGCAAGAGAGAATGAGCTGGGGAAAATCGATGTTATCCTCGAACACTCGTCCTTTTTATGGTGGAGATCATAAGGTGTCCCTGAGCCTGAAGTAATATGGAAATTGCAAATAAATGTCTGATAATATTATAATTACCCGAACTATGTGCATTTCTGAACTTAACTCTAAAAATGGCAGTACTAAATATAACCGACCAACCCTGTTTTCCTTATTCTTCCACGTTAATTTATAAAAGAAGAGGTATTTTAACTCTCTCGTAATTCGGTTTAGTTACCTTGTTTAAAAGCTGACTTCAGACTTTCATCACCGTCGTCGCCTTGTTGAAACTGTTTAAGCTTCTTCGCGAAATCTTTAACGATAGCAGAAAGTTCGTCCAGCTTCCTTTTATTGGAAAGTCCTTGGTTGTTTCCTTTTTTCTTTGGATTCTTGTACGTGAAGAGTGTCTCTCCCAAACATTCTCCACTCTCTGTAGTAACTGTTACAGTAACAATTCCAGGTCGTCCAGCTAAATGAAGACAAAGAGGTGTTAGGTCATAAGCAAAACATGATGCGATTTTTATGGAAAGCATATCCAGCTAGCGCTTTTTTTTTTTTAACATACATGTCTCGAAAATTTGAGCCATTTCCCCCAACCGGCCAAAATTCCAAAAAGCCTGAAAATTGGTTCAAAGCTGAGAAAGAAAAGCATGGAGAAAGAAAGGAACATACGTGGCAATCTTAGTTTTTCTACTGAATGGCTACTTTGGAAAGAAGTACTGTGGCAATTTTTTGAAAATTCACTGCGAGAATAAAATTCAGAACTTGGGCGACTAGGTTGGAAACGGTCTGAAACGAACAGCCATTTTCAAATATCTAATGACCAATATAACATTCAAAGAATTCGTTGGAAACATCTAACAGGACATGCAGAAAGGTACCCCTTACTGAAAATTACCGCCTGTGAGTTTTACCGGAATGAGGCTAAAACGCGCCGAGAGTAGTTTGGTCCAATAAACAGGAAAATCATGCTAGAACAGGAAAAAGAAAACCGAAAAGCAGGGAGATGGAGGAAAAAACAAAGAAATACTAAAAGGTTTTTCGTTACGAAAATTTAACACAATATACATGATGCGATATATTTCATCACATTTGCCTCTAAAGGCGTTTGCGGAGGGGCCAAGGATTAAAAAATAAAAAATAAAAGTACAAATGGCACGCATTGTAAGAGAATCCAGCATTATGCGCAGCTATGAACTGACAAATAAAAAAGATTCTTACTGAAATGTCTTAGAAGAGGGAATTATATTACTTACGAGGTATTTTCTTTCCAAACATGGTACAATCTTCATCATAAGTCCGGATTTTTACTCGACCGTAGGGTCCAAAAGCAGCCCACGCGGAAGTTACTGAAGAGGGGAGGCTGTTGTCAAATTCTAGCCAAAAGCATTTCCCACCCTGGATTTAGAGAAACAGGACAGTCGTTAGTTGTCGACTCGTCTAGGAATGCACAACCTTCACACACAAACAAGGAAAGGTGGATTGTTTGATACAGAAGAGAGAATCAATGAATTAGTCTCTTCCTTCCACTGTTAAAACTTGACAATGGCTTCCACGACTTCGCACGGAGTCAGACAGGAACATGACGTTAAAAAGCGGGCATGCAGTTCCTTTCTTAGTTAAGACCCTGGGCCCAGTTGTTCAAAGGTCGATTAGCGCTAACCCGGGGTATGATTTTAATTCGGGTTTCTTTTTTTTTTTTTTTTTTTTAATTCAAAGACATTTTGTCGGATAATTTTCTCTATTCTTTTTACAGCATCCAAACAAAAAGAATTAACCTGAGCTGATTTTCATTTTAAGCTTTCAAATCTGAATTCAAATTAAGGACTGATCCTGGGTTGTCTTAACCCAGCTTTGAACAACCTGACCAAGCATTTACCGAGGAAAAAGGATGAACTTGTTCAATGATTGCAAGTATTTTTTAACATGTTCTTCACAACATATCCAAAGTCCCCGAAAATCTCTGAAGGGGAAGTTGCAAAAAACTTGCTTACCTCAGGACGACAACTTTCTGGATTTATAGTCACATCAAACGTTTTCTCTTTATACGAACTACCTATATCACATAAAATACAAAACATTACTGACAAAACCTCTATAAAATGATGCATAATTTGTTTTAAGATTTTACATAGGAACATACTGATGAACCAGTACTTCCATCGAGTACCGTATGTGCACCCATTACTCTCGTCACTAGTCACCAGGCTTGAACACGCACACAGTTTGCGTGTCCATGTTTTCTTTGAGGCAAGTCCTGAACATGGGAGTATATTGTCCAATTATTCTTTAAAATTTTGAGTTTGACCATCATCCTCGCTATGCTTTACTTAAGTTACCTTTACTATACTTGTGGCTGCCAGGCAACGAGTCGTTAATTTGAAACTGTTTTTTGTTTGTTTGATTACTTGCACTGTTGCTCAAAACTTGCTATTCGGAACAGGGTGGTACGTGTCTCAGTAATTTAATCTACGAAGGATACTTCCACCAGTCACTTCAAAGCTTTCTTAATTTTATGTTTCTTTTTTTAATTCGCCAAGCCTGTTCCAGGCCCCACGATAGTAGTGCAGTCGTGCAGTCAAAAAAGTGATGGGAAGTCCCTCGTGGGACATTTCACGGTATACCACTCCATAGCATTGCATAACTACATTATATACGTAGAAAAATATTCCCTATCTTCACCTTCGTCCGACGAGTAAGCATTTCCATCAGTCTGATATAGCTAGGTAAATAAATAAATGATATAATTACATTATTTTTGTCTACTAAATAGAATAAAGGAAAATAGAGCAAAGTAGCGCACACTTTGGAAAAACGGGGGTTTCACCTTCATGGTGGCTACTTGTTACTAACACTTTCATAAGTTCATCTGTAGTTGGAATGTGCATACAAAGCAAAGCCAGTATAGGAAATAAAAGACTGATCGAGCTAAAGAGCATGAAACTAATATAGAATTAAGCTATTTCAACGAACGATAATAATCTTCTTAGTGACAAAGAACAATAACAGCAACAACTACAAAAAATAGTAAAAAAAAAATTACCCTAAAAGGATCCTGGGTAACATTAGTTGCCACAGCGATCTCTTGGCCAAGCTCTTTAGGTTGATTTAAACTTTCTATAAAAAGCAATAACCATACATTGTGAAGTATACCCTTAAGAAACAAATTGGTAGAAATTCTTCAGCATGTTAAGAAAAATGCCCAAATGAGGAAACAAATACTTAAAATACGAAACGTTTTCGAGATTCGCCATGCAAATAGTGGACGGTGGCTAAGAGGGCCATGGGAAGAATTCTCTCTCTAATAATTTCCACCCCACCTCTACAGACAAAATAAAAACACGTAGCATGTGTGAATAACAAATATCAAATCAACACTGAACTCAAGAAGTTTGATAATTTTCACTCACCTTCTGACGAGTAACCAGTCTCAGACATTTCACTACCCTGGCAAATGTTGACAACAACCTGATTTAGAAAGATGAGGGTAAATAAAAAAGCAGGGTTTTATCTGTATAACTCAAAGATAAATGATAATAGAGTAATTATAAAAGTTGAGTTACAAACTGTCGAACCGTTTAAAGAAAAAGACAACGACTTAGCTATTACAGAAAATAAGTACAGTCGACGCCCTCATATACGGCCACTTCGGAAATTTGAAAACGTGGTCGTCACAAATAATGGTTGTTTACGAGAACTGGCTCTCGTAAGCGAACACACGCTTAAAAGTGCCGTCACGGTAAAGCTCTCTCCGGGTTTGGTCAGGGTTGAATTGCTTGTAATGTATAACTAATATAATAGTATGAGATATTACAGTACTTTTGACAACTTATAACATAACTAGAAAATTCGCCTAACCAAATTCAAAAGCCCAAATGGCTTCATATTCCTATTGAGAACGCTGATGACGTCTAGAAACTAATACCTCTACTCAACAGTACACGATGAAGAGCTATGAAGCATTTACCATGAGTTTTATGCGCAGACTTGGATTTCATCCAATAGCAGTATAATACGTATTTAGAGTTTAGTTTATTATTAACCTGGGCATATTGCATGAGTGCTCTGGCTCTGTCATCATTTCGTGGTAGATTTTAGCATAGCAGCACCCATATTTCCTAAACCCTTCCTCCCCACCGCGAGCCGCATTAGGAGGGTGGCCTTCGGGTTGCCCAGCTTACCCCTTACTGGGGCTTTGCTTTTCTCCGACAAACAAGTAATCGGTCTTTATTATTCCGCATTTTTCATCTTAAGTAGTGAATGGACGGGAGCAAATTAAAAAGGACCTTTGGGATACAAAAACAAAAACGGGACATGCGCAGCAGTCTTTCACGGCTTTAGCAGGCACGGACAACGTTTTAGTCCATTTATACGAACACCTTCACGTCCAAGGTAAGCCGCAGTTTGGATAAGCACAGCCCAAAACCTCTCGGCCAGGATAAGCCGCGGCTTGTCCTAGCCGTGGGTTGAATAAGCCGTGAACATAAATTTCTATACGGGGTGTTTGCGTCTTATGCAAGCCACGGCTTATTTCACTCTCGTATATAAAAACGGCCCTAGAGTAATAAAACAATATTGGTTCACGCTTCAGCTGTGCGTATGTCGAGCATATGAAGCACTTGCGAAGTTTCGGCTGCGCCTTGAGCAACCCTTGCGCCTCCGAGTCTTTCGTTCAAGACATCCACGATAATGGCTTTGTGACAAATTTAGTTTTCTTACTAAAAGGATAACTATTTTGTTGTTAAGCGTTCCATATACTTATTTTACAGAAAACTGTCTTTAACGATCGACTAACCAAGAGTTTATCGATGTTCGAGGTCGGCCAGTGAGCTGTGGAGTAAAACATACACCTTTTAATTATTATGAACTGACCTCGTTCTGAAGTTCAGTGGTGAGAGCGGGAGCAAAGTCCTGATCCTGCAGTGGGTATTGGTCAACAAGGTGCTGTTCACGTGGTTCTGGTCAGTAATAAAAGTTATAAAATGTCAGTTCAATTGCTTTGAAATTGTCAACCGAGAGCTGATCCCGATCTCGAATGAAGAGGGAAATAATTGATCTGCAAGGCACCGAGAATTCCATTAGGTTATTTGCAGATGACACAAGAAAGGATATCATCCCTTGCTTCTATACCACTCAAAACGTTTATATGAAAAACAAATGACTTTGTCTTTAATATACCTTAGAGGCCTGTTGTTTCCACAGTTCCAGAAAAAGGTTCAAATTACGTCAGAATTTTACTTATAACTACAATGAGTGGAAGAGACATTTCACTGCATAACCATTGCAACACCAACATATAGATTTGGCCAGGGCTAAAAGCGAAGCTCTGGTTAATAATAATTGTAAACAAAAAAAATTAAATCGTGTAATGCTAAACGGGGACGACAATAAAAATGGCTTCAAGACTAATAGATCTAATTAGCAAAAAAACAAATTGCACGTGCAGCACACTTCTTCATCTAATTAGCAAAAAAACAAATTGCACGTGCAGCACACTTCTTCATCTAATTAGCAAAAAAACAAATTGCACGTGCAGCACACTTCTTCATCTAATTAGCAAAAAACAAATTTGCACGTGCAGCACGCTTTTTTGTCTTTCCCTTGCCGTTGTTTTGCACGACTACAATGCTGTTTTGTACCACTAAAACGTCAGACTTCCTAGTTACACATTATTTTTATAGAGGAACTGTCGTATGTGCTTACCCAATATTTTGTTTTCTGTGCTCATGTTCGCTTTTATTTTTCACTGCCCCTCATTTTCACCTTGCTGGCCGCTAGCATTTCTCATTTTCTCACCGCCGCTTTGAATTTCCATGCTTTTCTTCCCACGAAATTCGTCTCCTTTGTTTTCAATAACTCGCTCTGGCACTTTCTCTGTTATAAACGTTAGTGTAAACATAAAAAATAACGCCGAAAAAGACACGACTTTATTGTTTTTTTTTTTCTTTCTAAAAGTCCGGGCGGCCATGTGATTTCCTTCCAAATAAAACCTTAAGTTGCATTTGGGATGGCATGCCTGTTGATCGAGTTATTTTACATTGGTATGCCTGTGGTGCGGACGGACGGTCGCTCGCTCGCTCGCTCGCTCGGTGTACGGTCACGTGATTACCAAATTTTCTCGGATGGGTAGATTACCACATTTCCTTAGCTACGGGGCTCCGCGCGTGGAGCTCTGCTAAAACCACCAAGCCATTATGTTCAGAGCTGGGGTGACACAAAAAGGTGTCAGCTAAAAGCTAAGGGCTTTAACTCCTTGCCTGGTTTGTGAAGAGATTCTGGCAAGCTGCTCCCTTTACACACCTGCTGCATGAATGGAAATGGTACACCACCTGACTGAAAAGGACTGGTATCAAAACTGCCTACCGAGGGAGCTACGGTAGCGTTTGTTGGAGCCAAAAGCATATTCTCGGAAAATCCCACTGGAATGAGAGAGGTCCCTGTCTGTGATATTGTCTTTTCGAATGATGCTTCCCCACCAACATCACACGGCAACTCATCAGGCATATATTGGCCACTCTGCGTGAGCATGTCCAGTAGGTCAATGGTTTGTGTTTGGGTGGTGTCTCCAAAGGACTGCATTTGACCTACTCGGCAAACACTGGACTGTCCAACACGAGACAAAGCTGATGTAGCCCCAGCATTTACCACGAAATCCTGTACCGGTTCTCTTTTAGGAATTGTCGAGGTTAGAGACATATTTTCTGCTAATGGAAAACTGTATTGAGATGTGGCAGCTAGAACTGAAGGCGTGCTGCACCATGCCTCAGTCTGAGAGGAAACACTGCTGCCTTCCTTGACGTAAGGATAGACTTCTGACATTCCTACATGTATGCCGGGAAATGATCCACTCCTCACTGACAATAGAATGAAGACCAGATTAAAGTCATGCATGTAGATAAATGAAACAAGAAGATATCTATAAACCTTGCCTTTATTCCTACCGTTTTCGAAAGAGGTATCTGTTTCAGTTTCCTTTATACTCTATAATAGAAAATGAAATTTCAAAATAAATTAAATTATATAATTTATTGCTGGTCTCAATGATTATTTTGGGGATTTGTGCAACGATGGAAACTATGTCAAACCAGTGCCTCTAAAGGTAAACCCCGAGACACACCCACCCCCAGAGCTTTGATGTGATGATGGCATTATGCAAGATTTAAAAAATGCTACTGGCCCTGATGGGTTGCCGTTTTAGGTTTGGCGGGACAATTGCACAACCCTAGCTCCTGTGATGACTGCTCTGTGGAACAAGTCTCTGTCCTCTTACACATGGCCGACAGCATGGTAAGAAGCTACCATCAACCCCTTCCAAAGGTAGACACTCCTGTTCAATATTCGGATTTTCGGGGAATTAACTTGACTCCAGAAATAGCGCGCTGTTTTGATAGAACTGTATACCATCACTTCAGTAAGAAAATTTTTGAGGAAAATCTGACGGTCACCCAATATGCGTATAGGGACGGCTGCAGTTGTACGGACGCCTTGAATCAAATACAGTATAATTACTTAAAGACACTTGATGATAAGGATTGCAACTATGTTAGGCTTTTTGCAATGGATTTTTTGAAAGCCTTTCATAATGTGAAGCACTCATTGAACAGCATCTGTCAATGGGCGTGTTTCAAAAAGAAAACTGTTATTATTGTTGGTGACTTAAATCTAGACAGACTACGGCTAGATCGTAGCGAGGGAAAAATTCTGAGGGACCTAGAAGAAGTCAATGACCTACACTGCCTTATAAATGAACCAACAACGGTCACGGCAAACTCGCAAACACTCATTGATGTAATGCTTGCAAATAACCCTGATCTGTTCAAGAACTGCGGCGTATACAACCCCGAGATCAGTGATCACAGTATGATTTATGGCGAAATAAAAGAAAAGGTTAAAAAACATACAATCAAGACTCTTGTCCACCGACAAACTAAAACTACTGACTTTGACAACTTTAACAAGGATCTCCTTGATGCTCCATGGCATGTTGGTGAAATCTTTGACGATTTAGATGATGCTTATGACTATCGGAGAAATCTTTTTGATAGTATTGCAAATGAACATGCTCCCATGAGAAAGAAACGGGTTCGTGAAAGAGATGTATGTTTCATGTCTAAAGAATGGAAAGCGGCTATTAGAAACAAGAGGAAATATTCCATTCAATTTGCAAAAGACCGCACACCAGAAAACTTTGAACTTAAAAAGAAATATCGAAATATTGCGACTCGTGAACGAAGGAAAGCTCTTACTACATACTGGTACAAAAAGTCTGAAGAAATGAAGTCCAAGCCACATGACTTTTTCGATACATTTCGACCTTTCCTGAACAACAAAACAAAAGATGCTAATCCAATATTCCTTAAAAACAAACATGAGGATGACATTATTGAAGATCAAAGACAAGTTGCTGAGACTCTCGCCAACTATTTATCCTTTATTGCATCTGATATCGGTGGCAACCATGTGATCAGTTTAACTGAAAATGAATTTAACAACCACAGTAGTGTTCAAAATCGAAACCATCTATAGTAACTCTTCATTTCAATTCAAACATATAAATACAAAAGACGTACAAGATTTGTTTGAAAACCTCAATCCTCGAAAATCTTGTAGTGACACTGGACTAATGCCTAAATTAGTGAAGAAAGTTGCAGAGGGTATCGCACCATCAGTGACAAATCTTTACAACAGATGTATTGAAAATAGTAACTGGCCAGCTATATGGAAAAGGGAAGAACTCACTCCTATTTTCAAGAAAGGGGACAAGCATAATGTAGAAAATTATTGTTTATTGTTTATTGTTTATTGCTTTGTTTGCCAAAAATTAAACAAATCAAATAAAATCTAATTACCTTAACTCTCATGGCGAGGAAGCCCAAGAGAAGCCACCGGGCTTATAAGGAATGGGCTCCCTCAGTTAGATAATTAGAACAAAATATTATCATAATTACACAGGGGAAAATCAATGGCAGAGCTACAGTAAATCTTAAAATAAGTATATTAGATAGTCGTACTAATCATAGTTCTAGGCTAAAAAAAGCGAAATGACAAAAAGAAAAAAAACAAAAACAAAAGAAAATAAAAGAGCAAAGGAAGAAAAAAAACACACATATATATATATATATATATATAAATTACTATTTATGATAAGAGGAATGCTTTCAGCTTACAGCAAAAGGAAGCGGTACTTGTTGCATTTCGAATTTCAAAACTAAGAGAGTTAAAAAATTTAGGACCTTGGAAACTGATGTAGAACTTTTTTATATTAGTCCTGCATTGTGGTAAATAAAAATGCTCCGAACTTCTAGTGCCATAAGAATGCACCTGGCGTGTCACCAGAAACATGTTATTGAAGCTATAAGGAAGTAAGCCAGATCTGTATTGATACATAAATTTT
>BOPM01000756.1:142263-152451 GCA_022179025.1 Porites australiensis
TACGAATATTAAGATGCAGAAGCGATAAACAATTATTGACTTCTAATATATTTTTCTGATGCAACATTTCATTGAAGTTTTCTTCGGTATAATATTCGCAGTCAACTAACTCCGTGAAGAAATTAGCATCAGGATCATGATGGCTAGAAAGGCTAAATTTTTTATATGTTTCAGATAATAAAGGATTAAACCTGAGACTAGCTAACCTATCGGGATCGTAACGTATAGGTCCATTTAACTGCTCAAATATAGCCAAACGAAAGTCTTCGTTTAAATGAATCGACCTATCACGACGCTATCGATTATTCAAGGTTTTTGAATCACTGCTTAGCAAACAAATAACCCATTATTTTGACCCTACTCTATCTCTAAGATTGAGAGCATACAGAAAGAATCACAGTTGTGAAACGACACTAGTAAGACTTACAGAGGACTGGAAACATGCTATCGACAGAAAAGAATTAGTGACCATTGTATCTACAAACATGAGTAAGGCTTTTGACTCTCTATGTCACAATTTAGTCATCAAGAAGTCCAAAGCATATGGGTTCACTAATCAATCATTGGATCTAATTCGATCGTTTCTGAATGACAGATACAGTCGCGTAAAACTAGGCAGTATTAAAAGTGAATGGTCTAAAATGTCACGTGGTTGTCCTCAGGGATCTTCATTTGGTCCACTATTATGGAACTTATTCCAGAATGACATGACCATGTTGGTTAAAGACACAAACCTTTTCATGTATGCTGACGACCATCACCTGTATGTAACAGGGTCGGACTACAACGTCGCATCTTCCAGGCTACAACAGGGACCCCGGAGACCATTTTAAGGTGGTAGGGCTAAAAAATCTGGCGGTGTTTCGCCATTTATTGTTCATTTGCTCGCCATTTTATTTACCACCTCAACAAATATAACGTATAACATAAACCTGTACACGCGTTATACTATCCAATATAGGCAATATGTTAAATAAACCTCCTAAGCGCCGATGCTTCTCTTGCGATTCTTATTGCGGGAAACAAACTCCTGTGTAGCTATAGAGACACTGTATGTTGTCCGCGAACTATTTAAGCGGAAAAGCACTAGTTATTCACTACGAAACAGTGATTTTGATATTCCGACTTTTAACACTATTAACTATGGAAAGCATTCTCTTAGATATCAAGGACCTAATATATGGTCGAAACTAAATATTAAATTGAAAGGCTGCTCGAATATTGAATCTTTCAAAAAGAACATTAGGAAAAAAGACCTAACGTCACTCTTAAACAACAACAATAGCTGCTGTAACCTTTGCAATTCTTAGAGACTACCTTTTATATACCTATTGTTTTATTATACAATTTATACATGCTACATATTTTAATTGTATACACATTATTATTATAATTTCTTATTTGTAAATAATTTGTATTTTAATTTGTGTCCCCAATTAGTTGTAAAAGCTAAATACATTGATACATTAATAAAGCTTTTACTTACTTACTTACTTATTAGTTGGGGAAAAGTTAAAGGCCCTTCATCACAATTCATATATTGTTAACTGGTATTTAAGCTTTCTAATGGGTAGGAAACAAAGACTAATATTTAAGGGTGTTACTTATAATTGAATACTGTGAACAAAGGAACAACCCAGGGTAGTGCAAGTAGGCCCCATCTTTTTAATTTGTTTATTAACGATTTAGCCATTAGGGATAATGACCTTACCATCATAATCAAATATGCTGACGACACCACCCTGCTAGTCAAAGTACTTAACACCGAAATGGATCTTTCTCAAGAGGATGTCAATCAGTTTTTCAGTTGGACTCAAGATAATGCCATGGCATGTAATCCCAAAAAATGCAATGAACTGATACTTTGCAAGAAGGTTGCTCATGACTATAGACCTTGTGAACGATATAACGCAAGTTTCTTGTTTAAAAGTGTTAGGGGCTACCTTACAAAGTAATCACAGATTTAAAAAGCATATAAAGGTTAAGCTGCAGGAGGTCAATGAGTGCCTTTATAAGATAAGATGTTTACGTAAAGAGGGATACCAACAACCAGATGTAGATTACGTTTTTGGATCAATTGTTTTACCGAAACAAACGTACGGTCTTCCTATATACGCCTCCTAAAAACCTGAATGAATAACGGTCCAGAATTTTCTACAGTGCTGCTTTAAACGCAAATATATTTCTTACTAAATTGACATGTACGACGTATTAGAAGAGGTATCGCTCACTATTCAAGAAGATCTCTAGTATGCCCGGCTACCCTCTGTACCCTTCCGTCCCCAAAACGAAAAAAAGTTCAGCGCGCCTCCGAGTTCCTAGCAGTCAACTCCCTAGGGTTAACACCAAGCGTTTTAAAAATAGTTTTATTAATAGGCTACTTTCAAATATAGAGTTGCTATTTAATGTAATATGTATCTTGAATGTTAAATTCAATGCTTCTACATGGAATGTTTTTGTCTTGTAATTCTTTCTGCTGTTTTTAATGTAAGCGTTCTTGGTTTTTAGCTCGTATTTTTGGTTAAAAAAGAATAAAAACCTTTATTTAATATTAGTCAAGCTTAAATTCTATTCAAATTCAAAACGCTGTGGGCCTGACAGTAAGGGTCACCCTTAGTAGGCTTCATCTAAATCTACATGTACCAACATCTTTACTGCGAGGCTTACGAGTTTGGTGCAAGCGAATGATCGGGCTTTGGTGCGTAAGCTGACAAGCATCACTTTGAAAGGAGTATCCTTGATCATCTCTGTCCTATTTTTACCCCTGCTAAAATTGGTGAAAAACTAGACGAGTGCATTTCTCTTCCCTTGACCACTTCAAGTTTTTCTTCTTGTCTGAGTGGGTGTAGAGGTCCAGGGCTACACATGCGCATATAATTTGAGGAGGACAATACATTGTGTCTTAGAAGCTATTCACATAACGGAGTGGCTTTCACTCCGGAACGAGTTCATTCCAAGTCCTATATATCTCTTTATCTTTAAGATACCGGAACAAGATTTCGTTTTTGTGCAAATCATTGCGTTTGATTTCATTCCGGTTTTCAATCCGTATGAAATTCTAGTTTGGTGCAAATTCCATTCTGGTTTATGTAAAGTGAAAATAAACTTTGTTCTTAGATAAAAATCGCAAACCGTGTAGTCTGGGGTGAGTCATGCATGCGTATCTAATTGCAATCTTACGCGAAATTCACGCCCACGGGAGCGAGAACGACTTTAAAGAACGCCTTACGGCTCATTCTCAACCCCAGTGCTTACGCTGCGCAGAAGAAGTCTCGGATCGAGATTACTCACAAATAATTAGCTGTTTAACTTAAATAATAGTCGAGTCAGGTATCGTAGAAAAATTGCATATTACATCTGTAACATCAATATTAAAATATGCTATTGCCCGGTTTACATTTAAAAACATGACATTAAAAACTATTGAAAATATATGCAAAATTAAAAACTATTGCCCAATGACATTTTACATAAAATGCTAAAAATGGTTTCGTGATAATAAAAGGTGATAAAAATATATAAAAAACCTACACTAGTTTTGACAAAGGAAACAATTATTACCGCTGCTATCCTGCCCGATTAGGCTACAAATATTTTCATGCCTAATCTTTTTCTTAAGAATGGATAATGTATCAAATAATTTAATGTAACTGTCCAATTTTGCCCATATTACAGCGCCAAGATAGCGCAGGCTATGTTTACCATAAGTGACTGAATTCAAACGAGGTATGATAAAGTCAGAGTTGCTAAGATGGTAACCACTACTGTTATTCAGTTTAAAAAGATCCGCTATGTATGGAGGTGACAGGTTAATTACTACATTTATACTACTACATGAGAAATTTCTGCAATTTGATTGGCTTAGAGGAGTGGTATTTCAGCTTAATTTGAAATACCTACATGTGAAAATTACAAAACCTTTGCAGATAGTAGTATAAAAAAATTATAGCATGATTTGTACGTGATATTTGGCATAAATATCACTCGTGATATCTCAAAACGTATAACAATTTCGAAAATATCACTCCTGGTATTTATGCCAAATATCACTACAAATCATGCTATTACCTATACTAATTAGTAACATTGCTACGATAGCAGGTGTACACTAATGCTGGTAAGTGACGATTAACTGCATTAAATTGTCTACACCAAACTTATCATCATGAACAGTTATTCTGCACCTGTGAAAGGTCCTGATTAATTCCTTGTTGGTTGAGCTTCCGGCCTGCCTCTATGATAAAAACAAAATAGCAGACATATTTAAAAGAAAAAGCAGTTTGACACCACGTAGTTTAAATGCATGGGACTACAGGTGAGAGCTGGTTTTGTGATAAACAATCAATACATGTTTACTCCAATAAAGGGCTCAAACCAAAAATATCAATAAACACTGCATGCAGTCCTCAAATTTTCACCGCACCCTCCCAGCAACAACCCAGCGCTTGTTAATTGTCATTGTTATGCTGATACGATGCTGATAATAACCAGGGGAAGTAGACCATAGAAAGTATCCTCTGTTAACTTTCTTTCACTGTCCTTTATCCGTTTTTTTAACTAGAGAAGTTGGCGAAAAGAAAGGACGAATTATATATCACCGTTTTTTCGCGAATGAGAAAATTTATACAGTCACTGCCTCTGAATAAGAGCCCATAGCAGCCAAGAAGTCGAAAAAATAAATAAGTACCGTGGTGCTTAATCGAGAAAAGAAATGGTACTTACATTTTATTTGCAAACCTAAAGGAATTTGTAATACAAGCCTGTATATTTATTGAATGAATATATTCTTTAAGGTTTTATTTTTTTGGTATTTTAGCCCTTATTGAGATAAAGGCGGCAATCAGGTTTCAAACTATAAAACACTTTAATATACTACAAGAAACAAAATATTAAACAAACAGGGAGTGTGGGTACTCAACATAATAAACACAAAAAACTAACATTTAGAGCTCATAACTTGAATATAACAGCAGTAAGAACTATGTAATCAAATGGAGGAACTGACTTGAACACTAAATATGCAGAGAAGACTATTGACACAGCCACTGAATAAACTAGGTCAGAATCAAATATAGAGAGTAACTTAATTATTATACTACTAGAGATACCTTAGCTTAGTACATGTTCTCATCATGTACCCTGCACACAAAGTGAGTGAAAGAGATTATGCAATATGAGCTAGCCTCACAAAAAGGCATTCCCTCAATTATACATAAATCAAGATAACATTCCCCTGACGAACTTCGCATAAGGTCCAAGCCAAAACGTGTAAGACCTCAATTTTGGACCACTAGATCCAATAGTAATGATCAACTGTCAGCATGCAATTAAATTTTATATTAGGGTTTCATTAATTGTTAACACAAAAGTGGGAGATAATGACAAGGATTTGGAAAGAATTGAACAAAACCCTGCGTGCTCAGGAAAATTGACTGACTAAATGAATGTTGTTTTGGGCATTAGGAATTGCACACTGGGAAGCTATATATTTGTTTGGTCACTCAAGCAATTAATCATTGCAGTTCAAGTTCCCAAAGCCCAAATGCCCAATCGCCTTAATCATGCAATTGGCATAGCCACCTGAAATTGGAATTATGTACCATGTACCCCATAAAACATTGTCCAGAAAAGAAATTCACACTGCATTTCTTGACAGTCTCCCCTCTCTTGTGTTCGGCATATCACACTGGACAAAATCGAACAAAATTTCCATTGAACTCAATTTAACTAATTCGAACTCTAATATTGACGCAGTTCGATTGAGTTTAAAAACTGAACTTTCAATGTTATACGCCGGAGTTAATGATTAATTCCTAAACAAACTTGACTGCCCAATTCTTACCCTTTTTGGAGGATGTTTCTTTTCTAGTTCCCTGCAGATTTCCCTATAAATGAGAAAAACATTTAATTCAGACCAAAATTGCATTTATCCACCAAATTCATCACTGATTGAGGACCCCAATCTTTGGAAAGCTTCCTATTAGGATGTAAAAGATAAATACGCAGAACTTTGAACATAACATTTGTGACATCTAAAAAAATAATAATAATCAAAAAATAATTTAAAAAACCATAAAAACACATGAGATGATATCTATTGTCTTGTGTTTAATCTATACATTTTTTGTTCTCATATTTCACTACTGGGTAACCTGGCTCCATGAGTTCTCAGCAAAAAAAGGTATTCCAGAATTGAGATTTTTTTTTCATATAAATGATTGTATTATTCGAAGCTGTTTATTTCCTTTGTCTTTTCACTAAAATTGAGTGCTAAATTGCTTTTAATATATAGATACTGATGAAATACCAGGATTTTTCCTTTTACTAAAAAATCATATCTTCATCATGCGCAGTGAAGATACTATTTTCATCTTTAACGTGTGAGGATATTGGTGTCACCACGGTTACTAACATTAATTTTGACTTTTTGGAACAGAAAATCATAAGTATTATTGTCTTTATTTCTTCTTTATAACTTTATATCCGAGTTTCATGACATTTTTGTGACAGGCATTTTGCAATAAGTGACCACTTTAATTGCACTATTTTGCTGTTTCGAAAATGAATTTATAAAAAAAGTTGTGTTTTATTTAGGAATTTCATCAGCATCTATAAAATAATTAGAACATTAGATGACCGCTTGGGGATACAAATTTTATCTTCTCGTGGTGAAAGTATCTCTCACTCGTTCGTTTCGCTCACTCGTGAGAGATACTTTCAGCACTCAAGATCCCCACACGGCCATGTAATATCCTCTATTTCTGTTACTTGATACACCTTAAAGCAGAAATTGTATTAAAAGAAGTGACCACTATATGACATGTAATTATATCATAAGTATTACAATTCATGCAATTTACAAATATTTCTAACAAAAAATTGAAATCCAAATGTTACATGTAGGTATAGTGATGTGTATGTTGAGTAAAATAAATGTTAAAAAAGGAATAACATTTCAGCTCATCTTATAACAATTCAGTTGGATTATGAACAAACACTGTCTAGAGATTCCACCAACAGGGCATATATGTTTTATATTTTTTCAATCATATGACCCAGCTTTAGGTTACTTAATTGCACTATATTTATGTGGTCTTAACATGTAGAGCAGGGATGTCACTAAGATTTCAAGTTGCCAGGTAACTACAACAAGTAGGCAGGGAATAAAACAGCTAGCATAATTTCTTTTAATGGTTCTTATTTTTCTTCTATTTTTAATTTCTACATGTATGCAACTAGCCCAGGGGAGTCCCCAGCCCTCAGCTCTTAATGACAGCCCTGTCTAGGTTTCATATATAGATCAGTTTTGTGTAATTTTAAGGACAATTTCATGATGTTAGTGTTGTTTCACTTACCCCCATGAAAGTGGAGAGGGATTATTTGACCTTTTCATGAGCCATTAAGATGCCATGGAAAAGGCCATGAAAGGTCATGGTCAAATATGAAATTTTCACTTCAAGTCAGTACTTCTTTTTATGTCATTATATATCTTCTTTGTGCATTAACAACTTGAGAGAATTATAATTACTCACCAAAAGAAAGAAAATGTATTACTTTTCCTACGATAGATCTGAACTGTACAACCGCAATCAACAAAAAAGCTATATTGCAATGAATATATGATTAATTATTAATGAAATTATTGTTTGAAGTAGTTTGCATCAAGTGTACTTCAAGTATACTTTTTGAAGTGCGCTCCAAGATACTTCCTGTAAAGTATACTTTCAAGCCACTGTACACCTCAAGTATATTTTTTCAATGCTTAATAGTTTAGTACTTTAAGTATACTTTTGGTCAGACGAGTATACTTTGAGCATATTTAGAGCAAAAATGAAGTATACTTAAAAGTATACTTTGAATGTACTGAATTCCTGTGAGGGTAGGAAGGAGGAGAAATGCCTGCTGGGTTGACAGTTTGTTTTTGCAAGTTCAGGCAAATTAAATTAGTTTGCAACAAAATTCAAGTTCAGTCACTTTACTTACCTTTGTTTTAGTGATATTCATAAGTAAATCTGAACAACTTCTTTTAAAATAACCTTTGTCATGGCAATAATATGATGAGGGCTCATTTGCTTTCTCTTGGTTTGGTCTTCGTTTTTTATGGAAGCCATCTAGGGTATCATTAAATTTATAACAAACCAACTGTCATTGAAAATATCCACTGCAGTTACCAATTACCACCACCTGCAATGCTCTTTCCATAACAAAAGAAGTCATCAAAATGCATCTTCTAAACCCCTTTAGCTGAAATAACCTCCTCTATGCCTAGGAAGATTACTCCAGGGTTGTGAATATCTTTCAAGGCTCCTTTTATGGGCCACTCACATAATATGTCATCTTGTAAAATCCCCCAAATGGAGAGCTTGTTCACAGGATATATTCAGGTTCTGTTGCCCTTTTAAACAGGGATACAAAAAAATGACTCATCAAAGTCACAGACAAAGGAGTCCAGACATCCCGCCTCCTATATCTTGCATTCCTGGCTCCCATCCTTACCCCTTTTCCCCCTGTTTCCTTCCCCCAAATTAAAAGGCTTCTGTTAAACAGGGTCAGGGTTTGAAGGTTAAGTGCCACCACCTCGGCCAACAACCAGAGATTCCAGCCCTGTCAACTGAAAAAAAGGGAGGTTTTTGGAGTCGCACAGCTGCACCCATGGGTGCCAAAGGCGTGGGCCACTAGGGGGTCAGGGGCATGCTCCCCCCGGAAAAATTTGAAGATATGTGCCTCTAAGATGCCATTTCCTACATTTTGAGATCACAGTCAATGGAAAATAGTGGAGTTTTTAACAGGCGGTGGAAGCTAAGGCCTACTGTTCCCGATCACATCAGTGCATTACCGCGCCCAAAATTATCGCAGGCTCACGGCTCGGATGCCAAAAGGGTAAAAATAGCTGCGAAACCACAGAAAAACGGCAAAGAATCGTGCCAATAAGACAGGTTGAACAAAGACAACATTATCTTTCTTTGGCTAGGAAGAGTTTCAAAAACCGGAAGAATATTAAGTGAAAACGGGAGGCCGGAAATATTTGCCGAAAACGGGAGCTAATTCCGGCCAAAACGGGAGAGTTGAAATCTCTGAACAACTCAGCACATGGCTTAATTTGTCTTGAAAGAAAAGAAAACAAAAATTAGACGGACTGTACTTACAGTTGTTGAGTTGTCGTATGAAGCTACCATAACTGTTTGTCTTAAACTTGTAGTTCTCCAGTATTTTAGATGTTAAAAACTCTTCCTGATCCTCGCAAATGAAGAACCCATCTCCATCCTGTGGAACAAATGGCATTAAAAATTACTCTAACTGCATGTTTGATAAATTAGTGTCAAAATTCAGTGTTGTTGGTTTATTGTAGCCACATCGCTTGCGACGATTTAGGTCTGGAAAGTAGACAAGGCACATTCATTGGGATGACGCGGCATCGTCTAAATCGACAATATCCGGATCCTACATACCTTGTTCCACCAAATGATCTCACTGTAGTCTTTATTCTCAACCATACGAAACAGTTTTAAAGGAAAATATTCTTCCTCTTTGTGAGTCCCTGACGCCATTCCACTGATCATGGTGCATCGTCCAAGTAGACCGCTTAATTGCTTTGGTCGCCTGCTTTTAAGGTAAACTTAGAAACGCTCTTGACTGTTGTTCCGTTCTAGAATCACAAACCCCAGGCTCCTTGCAGCCAAGACAATTCCAGAAGGCGTTCCAGAATGGTCGTGACTAGAATGGAAACTCCAAAATCAGGTATCCGCTCGGAGACTGGAACAGAATAAAATTTTTTTTCGGCAAATCGCTCCGACTCTTTACGACCTTGTTGTGTTGAAAGACTAAAGTATACAAAGACCTACAAAGACTGAAAAGGCTAAGATGAGAATGGTTACTCCAAAATATGGATCAAAGCCTACATAGAGGTTAGTTGTTTTTCACCTTCTTTTTGTAAGAAATTAGTGCAAGGAGCAAACAATGTCTGTTTAAATACAATACCACTACCGCGAGTCCTGCCGTGTAAAGCTTATTCATAGCAAAGTATCTGTTTGGATAGCTCAGAATAAGGTGGATACTTCAGAATAAGAGTGGCCAAAATATGGAATTTTGGCCATCTGGATTATTATTACTGAACTTCCCAATACAAACATGATTGTTACGTTTACAAAGAGGGTACAAATACAGTTAAGGTCAGTTAACCATATCATC
>BOPM01000756.1:152461-169704 GCA_022179025.1 Porites australiensis
GTTTATTTCACTTTGATTTAACGACGAAATCTGTTTAGAATAAGGGAACGCGTCCAAATATCGGCATCGGGTCACACCGATGCCGATCAATTGGGCACCGATTTTTTCCGATTCTGTTGAACGTCGGAATCGGCAACGGGTCTCAAGTCTTTATCGGGCCAATTAACAAAGGTCATCAAAAATATCTCGCAGCTCAAATAACCCGTCACAAAAGCAAAAGCGTGAATGTTGGTTCTCGATGCACAAACACGTTAAATTTCCAATTTAAATGTTGTAGACCAGCAGATAAAGTGTTTCTTCTTATTATTAACATTATCTTTCTTATAAATGTGTCTTGTTTGAACCGAAATTTAACGTCACAGTTTCGAACATTTGTTTGTACTTACCTATGACAGAGTATGACCAGAAAATGTTAAATTTGTGTATCAAAATGAGCACGAGAAGAAACAGCAGGTCATTCAACAACGCTGAAGAGCATCTTTTGAGTGAAAGACGGCGCAATGTACATTGCAAGTGTACGATCTCAAAATGATAATTTTAAAATAGCTTGAGCCCGTGCTAACCGGAACCCAAATCGCATGATGAAAGAAATCTTTAAAGGAATAACCAGTTTAGGACTTTAAGCGAAAAAAATACAAAGAAGTCAGAACATCCACGACCAAAATGCAAATGTTGTTACCATGTTGTGTTCTTTAACTGCTTAAATTGCCACAGGAGAGAAGAGGACATCGTCTGAGAATCAGGCTGCAAGTTGTGTATTGGTTGCATATGAACTCAAAAAAGTGACTGATGGAAGCGCTCAACTGGTTTTCTCTTTCTCGATTCTCTTTCCGCTATTAAATTGAGTCAAACTAACCGGATGTATGCACAGTTTGCTTTTAGTTGAACACTTCGGTAAAAAAGGTTCTGCTTTTTGTCAAAAAGTCAGCCACCTTGAGTCAAGAGCAAATTTTCCTAAGCGCTGAGAATGGAAAGCAATTTCACTTGGCACCATGCTCAAGCTCACAGAACAGCTAAGTCGCTAAGCCATTCTGTCTTTGTATGAAACTTCGTTCTGTGTTTTCCGTGACTCACGAGTGTGGGAATCTTTCAGTTCTTTTTGCTAATTCCCTGGAGACAATCTGAGGCCGCAATCTAATTGGTCGGTATTTTTTGCCGCAGATCGCATTGCACCTTGCGTTAAGGATCGTTGAACATGTTGAATGAAAGTCGCAAATTTTCGTAAAAGTTTATCCCGTTAGGAAACCCGTTGAGGTCTACTTGTATCAAGTCGATGCATCCAGTTGTGTTTCGAGAAACTGAGTTATGTTTTTGGATTGCATTGTTAGAAAGTATCGAGTAAACAACACACTACTCATGATCAGTATGGTGTTTTGTTTGCTATGTATCAACGAAGAACGGTGGTGTTTTGCGTCGTAATGTTTAACTCCTTTTAATTTTCATAGAATAAATTTTATGGAGCAGCGTGGTGTCTGCGATCGACTGAAGGAAATACCTCTGTAAAACGTCGAAAATCACGTGTAGGCACGCATCAAATCAACAAACTAGAAACACAGCATGGAACATACAATATTGTTATTTGTTATGGAGTAGGAAAAAGGTACAGTCGATTCAAATTACTTTGGAGTGAAACGACTCTTTTGGTTTCGTGACACGCTTCATTTTATGTATCAGATAAAATAACTATGACGATGACACTTATGAACATCGGAATGTCAACTGGCTCCGATTGAATCGGCAAAGTTTTATCGTAATCGGAAACGGCAACTGGTGCCTACAGATCAATACCGATTCCGAACAATCGGAAAATTAATCGGGTCCGTTTCCCATGATCGGGTTCCCTACCAATATTTGGACGCGGTCCCTAAAAAGAAAGGCAAACTTGATGTCACCTAAGGAAAAACCGCCGTGTACGTTTTTCATTTTGCACCAAGCATCACTTTTTACAGACATATTTATACGTAAAATGTATTAACTTTTATACAGAAAAATTTTGAAAGGCCAGAAAGGCTTTACTCTGACACGTTTTGAGAAACCTTTTGTTTGACCATTATTCGGCGATCGATCAGATTTAAAGGGCACATTTTTACGCGCCCTAAAAAGTTGTTAGAAGAAAGTAGCGAGTATAAGTTATTTAGTCATTCGGCGGCGGAACTTGACGGAACGCAAAGAGAGCGTTACAATCTAATGGCATACGAGCGACTGCAGCGATCTCATGACATGTCGACTTTGAGATAACTATCAACGGCTTTGAATTCTTTCCATGTGCGAGAAAACAAAAAGTATGCAGACAGGACCAAAGCGGGAATATGTTATGGTGATAATGGCCGATAATCAAGGCATCATCAATTGTGATGAATGGTGAACAAATCTACTCTTTTTGCTGAACATTTTCTGACAGAGAGAAACGGAATTTTTCAGTGGCCTCAAAAAAAGGACTGGGATAAAGTAGCGCCAGAATTCATATTCTGTCGCAATGTAGAGGTCATTGACGATAGTAAGAGTGTGCAAGTGAAAAACTTGACATCAATAAAAAGTAAATTTCGCGCTTTTTGTCGCAAATATTTTGGCGAAGAAAGCACGTAAGTTAGGCTAAGACGTGTATCTATTCCCTGTATTTGGAGTATTTTTGGCGTTTTCTGTGTGCATGTTGCGGAACGGAAGAAGACGCATAGGGCCGGTTAAAAACGAGCCGGTGTTGTAAGTGGCTGAATCTGTCCAGCCCTAATACGTATGAAATGTTCTTTACCATAGTTAAAGACAAGCATGCACACTTATTTCTAGATTTATTTATCCATTAATAAAGGATTGTCGAGATTCATCGTGGTTGCAGCCCGAGACAGTGGTACCTCCGATTTATGATTTTGTTAGCCCGGCATAGCATTATTTGAAGGCTCTGCAAAATATGTTGGCGCTTCAATTTTTACCCTTGGTTTATTGAAGTGTTTTTTCTTTTGTTTGTGGGTATGGCAATCTGACAATAATTTTTGTTGCAAGTTTTTAGAAAATTTTAAGGTGCTAAAATCACAAAGTGGACCTAGAACAATTATGTATAATGCTTTTTGTACCTACATTAATTTACACACTGATTCACGATAAGTCACGGTTTTACTTCCATTAGAATGCTTAATGACTACACGTTTTAATCAATGTGATTTATCGTAGCATATTTCACGCGAATAAAACATTTGATATGAAAAGTTGTTAAAATTCGCGATTGCGGGAGCAGAGATAAGCCGACAAATGTTGCCCGCTTGACATTTCAAGCCTGAGTCACGGTTTTCTTATTGTCAGCAAATTCCATGCTCGGAAAAATAAAGTCTAAAATAATATGTAGTGTACTTTAAATCATGCTTACTTGAATAAAACAATGTATATACAAAATTGATTAAATGCAAGAATACTGAAATATCAAATAGTGAAGAGAGTGCAGCCGGAAATTGTTGATTAGCCGGTTGTTAAAGTTAACGAGAGCAGAAAGGGCTATTGTGTGCGTACCCACTCTCCCACGTACGCCGTCCTTTCATGTGAACATGGAGAATTCCTAGGGAAATCTTTTGCTCTGGGGCAAGTCCAAAAATGAGAGCAAAAAGCGTAGTCCTCGAAATTTTTACTTCCCAAAGGTGTCGTAAACGAAAGTCACTTCCGGAATTAAGAGAGACGAGAAAAAAGGCCATTGCTGGACGCGAAAGGATACATACACATCATAATACTTTTTGGGATATGATGAATGGTGAACAAATCTACTCTTTTTGCTAAACATTTTCTGACAGAGAGAAACGGAATTTTTCAGTGGCCTCAAAAAAAGGACTGGGATAAAGTAGCGCCAGAATTCATATTCTGTCGCAATGTAGAGGTCAAAGCAGTGTGCAAGTGAAAAACTTGACATCAATAAAAAGTAAAATACGTGCTTTTTGTGGCAAATATTTTTGTGAAAAAAGCACGTAATTTAGGCTAAGACGTTTATCTATTGCCTGTATTTGGAGTATTTTAGGCGTTTTCTGTGTGCATGTTGCGGAACTGAAGAAGACGCATAGGGCCGGTTAAAAATGAGCCGTTGTTGTAAGTGGCTGAATCTGTCCAGCCTGAATACGTATGAAATGTTCTTTACCATAGTTAAAGTCAAGCGTGCACACTTATTTCTAGATTTATTTATCCATTAATAAAGGATTGTCGAGATTTATCGTGGTTGTAACCCGAGACAGCTGTACCTCCGATTTATGATTTTGTTAGCCCGGCATAGCATTATTTGAAAGACTCTGCAAAATATGTTGGCACTTCAATTTTTACCCTTGGTTTATTGAAGTGTTTTTTCTTTTGTTTGTGGGTATGGCAATCTGACAATAATTTTTGTTGCAAGTTTTTAGAAAATTTTAAGGTGCTAAACTCGCAAAGTGGACCAGTACAACAATTATGCACAATGATTTTTGTACCTATATTAATTTACACACTGATTCACGATAAGTCACGGTTTTACTTCCATTAGAATGCTTAATGACTACACGTTTTAATCAATGTGATCTATCGTCGCATATTTCACGCGAATAAAACATTTGATAAGAAAAGTTGTTAAAATTCGCGATTGGGGGAGAACAGAGATAAGCCGAAAAATGTTGCCCGCTTGACATTCCAAGCCTGAGTCACGGTTTTCTTATTGTCAGCAAATTCCATGCTCGGAAAAATAAAGTCTAAAAAAATATGTCGTATACTTTAAATCATGCTTACTTGAATAAAACAATGTATATACAAAATTGATTAAATGCAAGAATACGGGAATATCAAATAGCGAAGAGAGTGAAGCCGGAAAATGTTGATTAGCCGGTTGTTAAAGTTAACGAGAGCAGAAAGGGCTATTGTGTGCGTACCCACTCTCCCACATAAGCCGTCCTTTCATGTGAACATGGAGAATTCCTAGGGAAATCTTTTGCTCTGGGGCAAGTCCAAAAATGAGAGCAGAAAGCGTAGTCCTCGAAATTTTTACTTCCGAAAGGTGTCGTAAACGAAACTCACTTCCGGAATTAAGAGAGACGAGAAAAAAGGCCATTGCTGGACGCGAAAGGATACATACACCTCATAATACTTTTTGTGATATATTCTTCCAGATGAAAATGAAGTAACACCTGAGGTAAGCGTTTTATATTATTTTGGGGGGGCATTATAATATGTCGATTCTTAAGAGAACTTTTCGTAAGAAACCTTGAGTTTTCTACTGCACCTTCGAACAGGCTTCTGTTTCCATTACATCGATTTTACACCAGTAGACGTGACGAGAATTAAAGTTGGCGCAAAGGTACCGACTTTGGCGCCAAAACGGATAACGAAAGTAATTGTTTAATATGAATGGGAATGAAAGGGTTTTGTGACAAGCTTGACTCAAATAGAGAGTGCGTTTGTTTTGTAATACCGTTTAAAATGTTCAGCAAAAAGAGTAGATTTGTTCACCATTCATCACAATTGATGGTGCCTTGATTATCGGCCATTATCGCCATAACATATTCCCGCTTTGGTCCTGTCTGCATACTTTTTGTTTTCTCGCACATGGAAAGAAGTCAAAGCCGTTGATAGTTATCTCAAAGTCGACATGTCATGAGATGCCTGCAGTCGCTCGTATGCCATTAGATTGTAACGCTCTCTTTGCGTTCCGTCAAGTCCCGCCGCCGTATGACTAAATAACTTATACTCGCTACTTTCTTCTAACAACTTTTTAGGGCGCGTAAAAATGTGCCCTTTAAATCTGATCGATCGCCGAATAATGGTCAAACAAAAGGTTTCTCAAAACGTGTCAGAGTAAAACCTTTCTGGCCTTTCAAAATTTTTCTGTATAAAAGTTAATACATTTTACGTATAAATATGTCTTTAAAAAGTGATGCTTAGTGCAAAATGAAAAACGGAAACTGCAGTTTTTCCTTAGGTGACGTCAAGTTTGCCTTTCTTTTCATTCTAAACAGATTTCATCGTTAAATCAAGGTGAAATAAAGGGAAGTGTAAAGATCGTTTTAACTTAAGAAAATAAATGTGTTAGTGTACTGTCTAAGAAATTTGCGTGCAGGAATGGGCTGGAATGTCAGCAATTGTCACTTGATAACTGATAAACTTCCTCTGGGCAGTGTTGATTTGTTCTGTTTCCTATTCACAACTATTGTATCACTGACCTATTATCGAGAGATCGTTGGATAGTTGCATGCTTGTTATGAGCTACGCTTCTTCAAAGATCATAAAGTAATTTTCTGATTTTCTTGTTCTATTCTTGAACATTCCACTGTTTCGTAGGTGCTGGGTTAAAAAGCCTATCGGTTATTTGAAAACGGTAAAATTTTGACGTTTTTCAAAAACATGATAAATAAACCAAAAAGAGTTTTAGATGAGTTCACGGCAGCTAATGGATCAAATGTGCATATATGCGTGCAACCTTCCAGTATGTACTCGAGAATGATGCACTGACTTGTCATGAAATAGATTTTTACCTCACCGGTCAAATTCACACTTGTGGAATGTAGCATATTATCCCGTTATTCTCTAACAAACTTGTGATTGGGTATAATGGATGAAGTATTATTAGCTGTTATTACCTGTTATCCCGTTATTCACTACCAAGCTTGCCATTGGATCTAATGGGTTTGTTATCTGATAACATTAGACTAGCTCTTAGCCAAAGATAATCTTGATCCTGATTGGCTCTAATGGCTGATAACAGGCAATAACAGCTAACAGCAATTAAACCCAATTATATTGAACGAGTCCCAATCAAATTGAAGGGGTGTTTGTAGTTAGTTCTATCTTCAATTTTCAATAACATTTGTTGTTGTTGCCATTATTGACAAGAGTTGACTAATTTCCTGTTCTTACATGGTCTGCATTGTTAGACTTTCATCTTCAACTTGCTAGATCTTTATGAAAAATACCAAGGATAATATTTTCATTCAGGGGAGCAAACTGCATCTTACCTTTGATATTTATAAATCTGGGCACAAAACGCTGTTATTATTATCTGTGTAAGTAATTAATGCAAATACATAATCAGTTATTATGTGCATAGACTGTTCCATTAACCACATCATAACAATCAAACACCATTTATGCCTTATTTTGCATTGACAGTTTTGTAAAAAATACAACACTATCAAAGAAAATGCTTGTCAGAAATAATTATAATGTAGTAGTGTCCTAAGGATTTTCTGTCGTGTAGCACTGTTAACTGTTGGTGGAAGAAAGAATTACCTCTATGTGGACAGTTGAAGTGCTACTGAGCATAAGCCATTTACAGTCATCAAAATAAGGGTACCACACAGCTAAAGAAAAACCCCCTTGACCTCAGTAGGATATAATAGACCAGCACTGCAGCTGTTTACTGTTAGGGTTTGCTGCATCAGTTATTTTAAGTTTATCTGTGACAATCATTTCTTTTCGTCATGGCATGTTTGAGTAGTTACAGTTATGAGTAGTTTGACAGTTACAGTTACGTACTAAGAAGTGGCGGTCGCATTTCTTTCAACTCCTCTTGATATTTCTTTGTGGAGCTTAAATCCCAGGAATAGTGGCAAGTAATCTTTGTTAAGTTGAACAACTGAAAGAGCTTGGCACTAAAAATGAGCTGTTGGAGTTGTTATCTCAGTATTTTGGTGTTGAGTCCAACAAATTTTCAACGCTGGATAATGACACATGTTTAGTCCCAAGTTTGACCAAATCACGTAATAACAACATTGCAAGTTTAAGGGAAGGACAGTGATGATCTTAAAAACAACCTCATCTCTCTCTCAAAAGAGAATGGTACTAGAACTGGTAGCGACCTCTCCTCATATTCTACCATGGTTGAAGTACTGAACCCAGATAGCATCGTAGGTCACCAAAGTGATGAAAGCAATACCTCACATGATGGCATTGATTTTCCCAGTGAATGTTAACAATAATAATTTCAAGGTGTGTCTCCTATGTGCATGATTCATGGGTTAACCTAAGATGACTATTTGGCACAACTAAACAAAAATGGACTAGATAGACTGGTGTGACACAAACCCATCAAAGATTATTTAGGAATTTATGATACTTCCACGTATAATATAGCATAGTGTCATTGTCACAAAGAATTTTATTTCTAGATGAACCAGATCTTGGTCCAACTAAAGAAGTGAACAGTGAACAAAGTTCAAGTTTGAAGGATGTCACTACCCATAGTGCTATTGTCGTCTTTCTTGCATTTTTGGGGTGAATTCTTTGCAACATATTGCAGTCACTAAAGATCTACACCCTCTGGTAAAGAAACTTAACATCAAATACAGGGCACTTGGAAATTACCAGATGGCTGTCAAAATAGCAAAGGGGCTTATTACTCAAGATTATGTAGACGTGCAGTCGTCTGATTGCCAGGTTAACTTTATTCACCTGAAAAGGTAGAACATCATCATAAAGAAAGTTTGAGGACATGGACAGCATTGTCAACATTGGAAAGGCGCTTGTTCATGGCACTCCCTCCAGAGTCACTGATGCAGCCATGAACTGTGAGCCCGTTTGCAACCACCATAGAGAAAACACTGGGTATTTTGAAGAAGGAAGTATTGGGACTTTGCTGTACCAAGGAAGGTCTGACAGATTTTGATCTGCAACACGTGTGAAGAATGGAAAGTTAGAACCCCATTATTTTATTCGTTTTTCATGAATTCCGCCTTTAATAAAAGAACAAAGGCTTCATCTTGGTTCGGGAGCACTGCTGTGGCTGGGTCGGTGCTTTGCAAGCAAAGAAGTAAGAAAATGGATGCATCATGAAAAATAAGTCTAACCAAGTATGTTGTTCTAAGTGAGATAAGCTGCTACTAGTGAGACTCTTGAATGCATTTGTCTGTTATCCTTTTATTTTTACACAGAGTTAAGTGAGCAAATTAGTTGCTCACACTGTACCTTCTCTAACCAACAACTGGTTTTCAATAAAAATATCTTAAATTGCTTTCCTTGGCAAACGATAATTGTTGTTAGAGAGCGTACAATCAACGAGCCAAAGGAAAAAAGCAACCCCTTTTGCCATCAGAGCAGAATGATGACGCCTTGTGAAGCAAAAACTCACCTCTGACAGCTTGGCTTGGGTCAGGGTCAAAACTATCTAGTTTTTGTCCATTGTTTGAATGGGGGGGTCAGGGAGATGAAAATACTGCCTCTTTGTTTGTGAGCCAAGGGTGTTTTAAACAGACATCAGAAATTGTTACACCTGATATGAAAAACCACTAAAACATATTCCTTATTCTTAAATGACTGACACGGCAATCTGAGAAAGCAGACTTTCGTGAATTGACCCCTACTCACCAGATTTCTTTCACCAATCGTAACGATCATATATATGGAAACCACCTTCTAAAGAGAACTAATAACCTTAATACGACATTGGCGTATGTGAGAAAAATCACAGCAACCATAATAAAAGTAACAGAGTCAGAACAGTAACACGTTGCTTGAAAAGACTAGGTTCGCGTCATTTCATTGCCAGTTGATACCTGTTTTACGCCAGTATTCCCACCACAGTGTACAATGGAGTTCACCCTGTTTATCATTCCCATGTTATCTACCTTGGCCTCGAGACCTGCACAGATGCAGAAATGTTTTAAAGTCACTAACCTTGTAAAAGGTCAGTGCACTTTTTACAATTCAACTGCATTGAGCTCCAAAGAAGAAGTCCACGATGCCATCATAATTGAGCACTTCAAGCCACTTTTTAGTTCAAGCTGCTCGCCGTATGCCCAGATTTTAGTTTGCTCTACATTTTTACGTTTTTGTGTTTCTTCACATCGTCAAGTTCAACCATGCCACCCCCATTTCCCCGAAGTAAAATCATCCTGCATTCACCATTTTCACACAAGCAATATAGCATGGCCATCCACACTGAACTGCTCAAAACTGCCATCTCCTCAAGTTTGTATTTCTCCACCCTTGTCAGATTTTAGTTTGCTCTTCATTTTTACCTTTTTGCGTTTCTTCACATCACCAAGTTCAACCATGCTGCCACCATTTCCTCGAAGTATAATCATCCTGCATTCATCATTTTCACACAAGCAATATAGCATGGCCATCCACACTGAACTGCTCAAAACTGCCATCTCCTCCTCAAGTTTGTATTTCTCCACCCTTGTCATCAACATCGCCTTCTCCTGTCTCTGTCCCTCTGTAGTCATCAGCATTTTCTCAGTCTTTCAACTCACCGCAATCTTCAACACATGATCTCATCCTTCCAGTTTCGTTACCTTTACGTTTAGCTGTTTTTCTGCCTTTAATTTTACTCTACATCCCCCTTCTGTTATTTTCACGCAGTCAACCACCTACATCAGATGACACAAGTGTCATTTTTGCTCCCCACACAGCACCGCTATCACCTTTTCCATCATCATCATCAACATCAGCAACACCAACACCTACTCCGCCTCCTCTTCCTCCAAAACTTCGTCTGCCCATTTACCAGAACACTGACGGAGCAAATTTATACCCCCGTATCACATCTTTGTCAATATTCAATTATAGTTTATCTAGTTTTCATTTTCAAAGAACGTCTATGCACTGACTGTGGTTAAAAAATTTAGGTTCATTGTTTTTTCCCTTAGAACAGTTCATAATATCTTATTTTTGCACGTAAATAATAACCTATTGAAATATTTAATTTTATTTTATGTAGCTTTCATTTTGAAGAATGTGTTTAAACTAAATCGTAGAGTAGTAAAATAGGAGTTGTAAGAATTGGAACTTGAAATCAGAAGAATCGTACAATCGGAGACTTGTTTTTATCATAAAGAGTTTTCATCTCGATTCTCGAAAATCATTTTACGATTCTCCGATTCTCCAATAGTATAAGTAGTTTACAAGTACTACACTGGAGAATAGCAAAATAGGAGTTGCAACTATAACTATTTCTCGTTCTTTAAGCAACTCACAGTAGAATAGAAAGAAATTGGAAGAATCATACAGTCGGAGACTTGCCTTTACCATAATGAGTTTTCGTGAGAATCGTAGAATACCACATTCAGTCATAAAATAGCAGAATCGGAAAAATCAGAAGAATCACACAATCGGAGACTTCAGTTATTCTAAGTAACATTCAAAGAAATCTGTAGTACTAAATCGGATAATAGCACCGCTAAAGTGGTTACGCTTTTTGCGATTTAGCACTTACGGCACTGATCTCTGTTTGCATAGGCTATGTTAAAAATTTTTAAGTTCACTGATTGTTTTTTTGCCTTAAAACACCTGCAATACAAAACAGTATATATCTTGCTTTCTCTTGTCCAATGTTTTCAGTTCAATAGGGCTCTTTCTTTAGTAAAAGAGAACGTTTGAATTTCTAAACTTTTGCGTAGTGACAATAAAATGGCGACCCAGAATCGAAACTGCAAAAGTTGTGTCTATAACTGCCATGATCATCTTTCATTCTTCACCCCGCAGTTCCCATGTATGATTTTCATATATTCATAACTTCGATTTACACTATATTAAACATTTTCGTTCATACCCCGTACAACACATTATTCATTTCTCTTTGAATGAATGAATATCCTTTGTTTAGACATGATCAGAATAAAAGCAGTTAACCGCTTGAGGGATCATGTATACTAAAAAATATAATCTTACTATGTTATTCATAAAAGATTGAAAATGTATATAGAATGCAAGTAATAAGATTAAAATTTAAGAATTATAGTTACACGAAAATTCGTACTCTAACCCCAAACATTATCCTCTTCAGAAAAATAAAGGAGTTTTGCATAGGCCTGACCTGAAAATGACCCCTCCCCCCTCCGTCGGTTGGTGGATGTTTGTGGGATTTATGTTACACAATACATCCGTGTATGGGGCATACGGAAATCTTACCATTTTCTACCACAGCGAAGATTATTAGATTTACCGTTTGAGCTGTGATTGCCATTGTCCTGACCAGTTTGGCATTGTTAGTTGTCCTCAAACGCACCAAGATCTTCCCGATCGCTTTCAGACGGTACTTTGTTGTGGTCACTGTCAAAGAAAGCTTCATCTGTTGCTGCAAGATCTTGTAGATGTCTTGAGCATGTACCTCGACTCACAAAATCATTCCAGTGACTACAAAAATACCTCTTTCTACCCATGTTGTCCGTCTTTCTGGGAATGGTGCGCATTTTTGATTTGTAAACAAAATATGTTGATGTCCTATACTCATGTGCTCTATTTCCTCCAATCAAGTGAGCAAAATGACCAGTTTGATGGTGTTTAGCAAAATCGGTGGGATTTTGAGCGTCAATTTGCTTACGCTTTGTCGAGCAACGTGTTCTCTTGTTGTGTCCTTCTGAGTTGTCTTCTTTTCGTTATAAATTCTGCGATGTGTATCGCCCAACTTCTCCAAATTCTGGAAGTAATGATGGATTTTTTCGGATTCACCACAAAGACTGATCACACAGCAGCGCATGGTAAGGCTGTAATTATTTTTGATTCTTTGGTTTTCATTTCAGTTTTCTTTGTTCATTTGTCAATATAGAAGTAGTTAATCCAAAATGTAACGAATAATAGTAATAAAAAACTGTTATAAAGTAAAACCTTCTCCTATTCTTTTATTTTTAGGTAACAGTTCCACGAGGGCAAAATTGTCCTAACGTTCTTGTCACAAGAAACCTTCAGGACATTCATCGCCCACTAAGCGAGAGTAGCAGCTGGGAATTCTCTTTAAATATGGATTTGAATATGGACGAAGATATGTCACCCACTTTCCCCCAGCTAGCCGTTTGATTAGAACACGAAGCAGAATTTCGTCGGCGCCAGAAAACTCCAGTACACCTTACAGATCGCATTGCAATGACATGCACACCGAGGTGTTGAAGTTGCAATGTCAAATTGCCCTGCTCGCAGACAAAATAGATCAGCTGCAAGACTTGCCACCTGCCGTGAGAAAAGTCACAAATGCATCTGGTAAACAAAGGACCCTTCCTAGAGATATGGTTGTGAGTATAACAGCAATTAATACTTATCCTTGAGATGTAGATCCTTTGACCGAAGCTGGACAGAGGAATCTTAGTACTTTTGATTGACACATTAAAGCCTAGAAGTAATGTATGGAACCTTGGTTGTTTACCATTTGTGACCCTCCACGGGAAAACATACACTAACGACCTTCCGTTAAACGGGCTAAAACGTTAGCTATCCGTTAGTCATCCGTTAGAAAAATTGATGAAAACAGTTAGAAGCGTTGGTAAATCCGTTAGCTGGTGACTCTTGCCCGTCAGAGCGTTAATCATATCCGTTAGTGGCGTTGGTTAATCCGTTAGCACCCCATCCTCGCCCGTTAGAGCGTTAGCCGTATCCATTCCTTAGTCAATCCGTTAGTCTGATGATCTTTACTCGTTAGAAAACTTAACGACAACTAACATTCGTTTCTGATAATGGAAACTCGAAAGACGCTACAGAGAGCTTCTGAGAGTTCTGTTTTTGTGCTCTCTTGCACAAAAACATCCGGTGACAAAAGTCTCAGCTTTATTTGTTACAATGATATTTCTGGCAAGATGCACAGAGACAATTGAAACAGCAAAATACTCTATCTTAAACGTTGAATTTCGTTACAAAAGTGTTTATGATGTGCCATTTATTGATGAGTAATTCACAGGCAAGTGATTGTTATAAAAAATTATTGGCATGTGCCGCCGAGTGTGAATTTGTGACGTCACGAGAAACAAAAATGTGATATCTCTGGTTCCACAAGGCACACAAAGTCGATGGAAAGGCGACAATACACTACTCTTTTGACTTTTCTCAGCAAGTACATATCCCTAGCAATCCTATGCAACCGGGCCCTATTTACTTCAAGACTCCCCGAAAATGCGGAATATTTGGAGTTATGTGCGATGCAATTTCACAGCTGCTACGACTGGAAAAGGAGCGAATGCGACCATCAGCTACACCCATTATTATTTTCAGCATCACAGACTCGGGGAGACCGACGTGCGTCTCAACGCTGACAACTGCTCCGGCCAGAAAAAAAAAACAATTTTTTTCTATGGTACCTGGCCTGGAGAATTATGATGAACCTCCGTAACACAATCCTGTACTCGTTCCTTATTGCTGGCCACACGAAATTTGGACCAGATCATTGCTTTGGGAGGATTAAAAAATCATACAAACTCATATACGTATCACCTATTTACGAGCTGGCGAGCCTTGTTGAAAAGTCAAGCACTACTGGGAACAACAAAGCCCAGATCGTGGGAACTCACGATGGAAGAGTCATTGTTCCAGTGTATGACTGGGCATCCTTTTTGCAACCATACTTTGAGAAAATCCCAAATATCAAAAAGTATCACCATTTCAGATTTTCAAAGGCCACTCCAGGAATGGCTTTCTGCAAAGAGTTAGTCACAAGTCCCGAGCAATCATTTATGTTGTTGAAAGGTCAAGCGAATCTCCCTCCTTCTTCTGTTCTTCCACCTACGATCAGGCCCGATGGTCTCTCACAAGAGCATAAGAACTACCTGTTCCGGGAGATACGCCAATTTTATAAACCTGGTACAGAGGACTTAGTGGCTCCCGCACCTTGAACCGTTGGACCTGTTGCTTTATTTGCTTAATGGTGATCAGTTATTGTTAGGTATCAAAAATTGTTCATGTAAAAAATTAAAAAAGTGTAGCCAGTAGAGTTTAAGATATCTTTATGCGCTAGCTGTAGCAGTTAACCGATTAAAATCCAATATCGTATTTTGATTATATGTTCAACGTCTAGATGTATTTATAGCAAACTTAAAGACAACAAACGCGAAGCGCGAACCGGATCCAAGTTTCTTTTTACCCCTACTTCAAGGTGACGGAACCAGTGTTTTCAATCCACAGTGCCACCTGCGCCAGCTACACGAGAGAGTTCACTGATGCCAGCCACGCCAACGTCAGCAACGACGAGGCAGGTGCCCACAGCAGAAACCCCGGTCAGCGAAGAGGTGATAAGGACTTGTGTCACTCCAAAGAGGGTGTGGGGAGTCCAGTTAGCACTCAGAAAAGAGAACAAGCGACACAGATGTGCAGTGAAGCTACTGCCATACTTCTTCACTGATGAAGAATTAATCAGCAGCAACACAGACGGTACTCATGGTAAACTGTCTTTAGATAGTAACAAGTTAAATTCTTTAAAAGTGTTAGTGTTTATCTGCTGTCGAAAAAGAGAAACTGTGGAAATTTATTAAGACAAAGATTAATGATAGATGTCGTGCTCTTAAGTTCGCTAAAAGGGGACACTAAGGTTTGTGATGTTAAAAGACTGTTAACGTTTTTCAGGTTTTCTAATAAAACTTGCTACTTTTGCCCCGTTTACGCAGATTGTACTTCTAGGTAGTTTAAAGGAAAAATAAATCACACCAAGTGCTTGTATGTGTTATGTATGAGTGATGTACAATATTGTTTGACTTTACAAAATATTTGGGCTGTCGAAGCTTTTTTCGATTAACGGGCAGTTGCCGGCGAGATTGGGGGCATTTTCCTTTCTACCTCGCTTTCAGGCCAGAAGCTTGCCTCATTTTCAAGTGACATGATTGTGCTATCACTCTCCTTGTAAAAATATCATACTTTCGAGGTGCACTGGTTATGTATTTCGTTTGCAAATCCTCGCTTCCCAGTTCGATTCCTAGCTGTGGTGCCGGTGCTAGCGGCACTTCTAGTTTTTTTTTTCTTTTTTCTAGATTAGTAAAGTGCATTTGAGCTATCTTTTCCCCTTGTTCTTGTTTGGAAGTAAAATACTGTAAATCCTCTATCAAGCGCTACAGACCCAGCAGCAAAAAGCCGCAAAAGTATTAAATTTGCATAAAAGACTCGCGCAAAATAAATTGCCCTGCTTTGCTGGACGCACTATACCCTTGTCAGAGCATTACACTACAATAATAATAATAATAATAATAATAATTTTATTTATATAGCGCTAAAATCCAATAATTGTCCAAAGCGCTACCTAATTACAAAATAGAATATAAAAAATCTAAATTATAAAATACCTACAATATACAATATAATTCAAATATAGCCTCAGTTATCTACTATATAAAGGAATCTCATAACCTATATGCTAACTTAAATAAAAAAGTTTTAAGGGATTGCTTAAAAGTTGCCACTGAAGCACATTTCCTAATCTCTAGAGGTAAATCGTTCCACAATTTAGGTCCTGCAATAGAGAAAGCTCTGTCTCCATATGTTTTCAATCTGCTTCTTGGAACCACTAAATATTCTTTACATGAAGAACGCAATGACCTAGAGTATGTTTTAAAATTCAAAAGGTCAGAAATATAAGAAGGTGCAAGGCCATGAAGGGCCTTGTATACCAATAAAAGGACTTTAAAAGTTATTCTAAACTCAACTGGTAACCAATGAAGATTAATTAAAATAGGAGTTATATGAACATGCCTCGGTGTCAATGTGACAACACGAGCTGCAGCATTCTGAACTGCCTGTAGTCTAGCTAACAGATACTTAGGAAGGCCATGTAATAAGGAATTACAGTGATCAAGTTTCGAACTAATAAATGCATGGACTAAGATTTTACATGTATCTTGGCTTAAGTACTTGCGGATTTTAGCAATATTTCTCAAATGATAGAATGATGATTTACAAATGTTCTTAATGTGCTCCTCAAAACTAAATATGCTATCAAACTGAACCCCTAAATTACGAACAGAGTCACGAGGTGCAATGCACTCAGAACCAACAGTAATGTGACCGATGTCAGGCATAGGATGGAATCTGGAACTGATGACTACAAGGTCCGTTTTGTCCTGGTTTAGTTTAAGATAGTTTCTTATCATCCATTCATCAATGTCCCTCACACAGCATTCCACTCTCAACTTCACTTGTTGGATGTCATTCAAGCTGGTAGATTTAAAGGTAATATATAATTGGGTGTCGTCAGCATATAGATGGTATGATAGTCCATGATCATTTATTATGTCCGCAATAGGTGATGTGTATAACAAATACAACAAAGGGCCCAGAACTGATCCCTGAGGGACACCACACTTCAATGCACGTTGTGAAGAATGACTATTCCCAACTTTAACAAACAGCTTACGTGAAGACAGGTATGATTTCAGCCACTTAAGCACAGTTCCTTGAAAACCAAAACAAGTAGACAGCCTTGTCACTAGAAGAGTATGGTCCACCGTATCAAACGCCGCCGACAGATCCAAAAGTACCAGTATGACCGACTCATTACGATCTAAAGCACAAAGAATGTCATTTTGAACCCTCAGTAGAGCCGTTTCAGTGGAGTGAAATGACTTGTATGC
>BOPM01000757.1:28770-55553 GCA_022179025.1 Porites australiensis
CCGGTTTTTTTGCCGTAGCCACATATTGGCGTTAATGTTTGTCGATTTGTGAAGTCAGGTGGTTTGAGGTAGGTTATGGCATCGATATCACCGAATAATTTGTACAAATGTTGGAAAAAACCAGCCCGAAACTCTGACATCTTTCATCATCGTTGGCAGCTTGTTTACAACCTACAGCGGCCGATTTTGTACCATATCTTGATCAGAGATCTCTTTTTGGAACAATTTCTTTCATTAAGGAATTTAATTTTGACATAAAATAAATCAAGAATGCTAAAACTATCCGTTTTGTTGCTGGTTGGCATATGGTTAAGTTTTCCTATAGACTTTCTACACAAGAAATTCACACTGTTGTTGTCTTTCTCTGCGATTTGGCATCGTCGTGAAATGTAAACTGCTTTCCAGCTTTGTACTTTATAACTTCTAAAGCTATGGCAGTAGCGAATTGTGACGCTCAGTAATAAAATGTGGAAACCAACGCTTTGAATATTTAGAAGGGCTGGGTAAGTAACTTGTTCTGTTTTTTAGCCTTTCTAAAATCGTTGTTTGCAGATCAATAGCCAGTTTTGTTTATGGCTCGTGGTTCGGATGCCTTTTTCTATGGGTTTACCGGTATAATAAACCATAGGTTTTTGACCAATCAGATCACGCGTACTATCTCAGCTATTTTATAAAATATATATATACACCCGTTTTCAAAAAGATCTTCATATAGAGAGATATATAGATAGATATATACCTTTGTTTTCTTACACGTGCGCCCGTGTGCATTTACACTTGTTATTGTCCAACTTGTGAAAAAACTTGGTTTAACAATAATTTTTTTTTTCGTCAGGTTCTTTGTTCCAATTTGTCAATTAAAAAGAATAATGCACGAATATTGTCTACGATTCTCTTCATTTGCATTCTCTTGAAAATTAAAGAATGAGGAATTCGGTCACTTGTAGGTCATATAATTGTTGTCGTTACAGGATAAGGGGAAAAACGCAGATGAAATGAAAAAAAAAAGCGTTTTCGAAACCACTGAGAAGGAAGATGTGACGGTGGATATCCATATTAGATATGTGGGAAGGAGCAATAATATTATAGCAGTTGATTAAAACGGACTAAGACGTTGACGAAGTTCATAGAAGCAGACTTTATCATAACCATGATGAGTTGGTCATATATCTTAACGTCTCACCTTTTTTCGTGTAAAATCGGGGCCTGTAAGGCAACGTGTCATTGAAGACAGAATAAACTCTTGGCCACAAATGCTTTCAAGTTAGTTAACATTTTCTCTTAAGCACGCCCCAGGACAGCGCATTTTTTAATACACTACATCAATAAAAATGCTTCGTCACTTGCTACAGATGCCATGGCATTTAGCCTACCAATTCGGTGACGCCGTATAACTCGCGGATCGGCTGCTTCGCGGGATGTTTTCCTCATTTCCAAAATCAGCCATATAATTCGCCATTGCAAATTTGTATTGCAGGGCGCATGTATTTTTCTAAAAAAAAAACTCAAAACGACATGTCAAATTGGAACAAAAAACCCGACGACGAAAAAATTTATCGTTCAACCGATTTTTTCACAAGTTGGACAATAACAAGTGAAAAATACACACGGGCGCACGTGCAAGAGAACAAAAGTATATATCTATCTATATATCTCTCTGTATGAAAACCTTTTTGAAAACGGGTGTGTATATATATATATATATATATATATATATATATATATATATATATATATATATATATAAACAAATCCAGGTAATTCACCGTTGGATCCAGAACAGCGCTCAACAATTAAGGAGCGGTTTAACAGTAAATAGCAGACTACTCAATATGAGCACATATGGATTTTAATACAGGTCTGTTTCGTAGGCCAACAAAAAGTTGATCCACTCATCAGTTAAACTCCATACACACTGCAGCATCACAACGGTTCGGCACAGCAACATGATCGCGTGACATATATTTGCGGTTGTCATGACAGAGTCGTTATTCAAAAAATACTAATTTATAAAAAAACCTACGCGCGCTTATGATACAATAAACAAAATTTCAGGAATACTGGAGAATATATTTTCTTCGATGTCTACAATTTGATATGAGTTCGTTTCGTTTGTTCAGAGTGGCCATCTGTGGATTAGATAATATGAAAAACTTCTCAGTGATACATAGGTTAAAGCGTTTAGTGGTATTAGAGTATGCCTTGGCCTTTGCGATGATCTTCCATGAAATTGAATAGCCTTCCTTCTTTTCCTTTAGTTTCCACAAATATTTGCTCAGCTCGGTGTCGTTCCGCCTTTTCTCATGCTTAAAAGACATTTGGTGGTTGCGCCATCTTGTTTTGAAATCTGTTGCTGTAAGGCCGACGTACGTCTCAGTAGTTCCCGTTACCCCCCTGGTAGTAACTATGGCTTGGTATGCAGAACCGCTAAGTTAAAGGAAGAGGTTCTGCCGTAAAAAGGAAAAGAATAAAAGGGACAATTATAAACATCTGTTGAAATTTTAGCGCCACACCAAGGTTTGACAGTATTTTTGCGTCGTCAAAAGAAGCAAAGCAAAAACTGCATTTTCTTGTGGCGCGTACGCCGTTCAGCGTCCACTACAAAATCAATTCAAAAACTTAAACAGGAAGTTTAAGTGGCAAGGTGTTGTCTTTTACAGAAAATAAATTAAACGATAATACCCCTTTGAAATGTTTTTATAGACATTTTGTCGCTTTATAAATTTTGATCACCTATGTTTAAATACATAACAGGCGTATCTCTAAGTGCAAATAATATATCACACCAGAGTTTAAAATGTCCACTCAATTATTATTATATATACTCATATTGGTTTCCAGATATCTTTTTAATCGATTTCTAAATACAACCACCATGGCTTTAAACTGATAGCATTCTTTAGTCTGTTCAGCTTGAAAGGATGGCCATATCAGTCTTAATAACAATTCATGATTGTGCTCAGGCTTCGCAAGGGGACATCAAATTTAAGTTTCAAAAATTTGGATCTTAACTGATCAATATACCAGATATACTGCGTTGTACAGAAGGCGCACAGCAAACATAAACTCGACAATGGGGAATGGATCGATCCAGTCTTGGAACTGTTTCAAACGATTTACCAAGAAGAGACAAAACTACAATAGTGATAAATTTTTAGTGTTCGTAGATGAAAAAATTTCCCGCGCCCTTGACCACAAGACTCCCCGCTAATGAATATAACACAAAGTTCACACACCAGTTAAGTAAAATTTGCATTAAGCACGTATTTTTAACTACATTTTCAACAGTCTTGGTGCTGCTCCAAACAGTTTATGGAGAAAAGACAGAACTACCGACTAGTGATAAATTGAGTATGTGATTTACGCTGCAACTTCAAAGTCTAAAATAGTGATCAAAAGAAACCTTCTCTTGTCATGAACTTGTTGTAATGAAACATATATATCCTGTGTGAATAAATTACACTTTCTAGGGAAAAATGCCTATCGAAAATATCTTTGGTCGTGATCTGAATTAAAGGACATTAATTATCTATCCTCCTTATTTATGGTGTTTGTAGCTAGTGTACTATTTTTTCCTTTTTATCGATCAATAAGCAGTTGATGATTTTTAAACAAAGATATACGAATAATAATAATTGTATGGAATATCTCCTAGTTATTCTTAAGTGTATTTGTTAAGATTGACATCTACTGTTGTAACTTCTGCTGTTCAGCACGTATATTGCCTTTTTTAATTTGTCCTCCAATAACATTCGTAGTTAATAATTAATTGATGCAAAAGTCTAGCCAATTATTTTCGATTAATACCTTCCGGTAGATCGACTAACTGACATGATTTTGAAACTGTAATTTTAGTACCTTCCTCCCTGTTATTGTTTAAATTTTGTTTAGGAGCCAATATTGTGTTCTCTCTCATTGCTCCCCTTGTGTTATTTCGACTGGACAACCCAAGCTTTTAAAGAGCTTCAAGGAGCAATTAGGAAAGAATTTCTTTCAGACAGAGTAAATACCGTAAAATTCCGAAAATAAGCCCCTCCATGTATAAGCCCCTCCAAATATAAGCCCCCCAAACCGGTGACGCAAAAACTGAGCAGTCAAAGGAGTAACAAGCCCTTGTCAGAAAAACGTGCCAGTTTCTCTTTGCCGACAGCAGACTTTTGGTTTTCCCATTAATAGGTTGATCGAGAAGTAAATGTTATAAAAACTTCATGTTTTATGCACACGTGATAATATGCACTTATTTTTTCCTCATATTCACCTGTTAAGCCTGTGCTTAATGGCCTGAAGGCAGCTTCGCCTCTGCTTCCTGTGGTTAACTGTCAAACTTGTGTAGTTGATGATGGTACTACCATAGATATCATTTTTTAATGTGTTAAAACACACTTGTTTAATCATCTTCTCAATCGATTTCTTAATACAACCACCTGACCTAAATGAAGTCTTTTGGTTGGTTTATAACATACTAATACCCCACTGTTTCTGTCAAAAGGTGAGTCGGCGGATAATGCCGGAAATTTACAATACAAAGTCACTTTTTGAAGGCCTCAGAGGACAGCTGTGCTGTGGCTTCGCAGGGGGCTTACAATTGTCAATAAAAGTTCTGACTCACACAGGATACGCAATATACAGTTCAAAGTTACTTGACTGCATGTGTACGACTCTGTAGATACGTCGCAAAGCTAAGCATGAACTCAACGGCGAACGGCTCCAGCGGATCTTGGACCTGCTTAAATTTTACTGCGTTGAAAATCGGAGGAACCGTTACCTACTGTCTGATCTTTATCGTTTCACTGGTCACAAATTCTCTCATTGTTATGATCGTTTATAAAACGCCGAACTTAAGAAAACCGATAAATTTTTTCATCGCAAACATGGCCTCATCTGATCTGCTGTATACAATATTCTGGATACCTTGGAACCTGTCACACTTGCATACCAACTCGCTCCTTATCGGTGGTCAGCTTGGTCAGGCCTTGTGTAAGCTTGTCCCTTTCTTTGGTAGCGTTTCCATTTTCGTTTCGACTCAGAATCTGATTCCGATAGCAGTGGATCGCTTTGGAGCCGTGGTATTTCCACTCCGTTCCCCACTCATCAGATCCAAGCTGTGTCCTTTCTTCATTCTCGCTACATGGATAGTTGCCGCAGCGGTCAGTTCGCCACTCTTGTTCGCTTACGAGCTCGTTGAATACCCAGAGGGAAACTGGTGTGTTATGAAATGGAAGAAAGCATTCGGAGAGTCATCGTCCATTGCCAGTACCTCACTAGCTGTCTCCATTCTGTTTATATACATGACAGTGCTGTTGCTAGTCATTCTTTACTCCATCATTGTTATCAAGCTCAAGACACAGGCACACCCAGGTGAACAGTCCGCCAACAGTCAGCAACAGCGGAAAAGAAGAAACAGAAACGTGCTTCAAATGTCCATTGCTATAGTAACAGTGTTTGTGTTTTGCTGGTTTCCTTACTCTATGAGCTATTTTATCACACAGTCTCAGGACAGGTCCACGCATTTATCGTGTAGTTTCTGGATATACGATGCAGTCGCCTTTTATATGACTAACGCGTACTGTGCTATCAACCCATTTATCTGTTTCATGTTTAGCAGTAATTACCGAAAAGCTCTTAAAAGACTCATAAAATGTTCTTTTGTACAGGCGTAGGTCGCAAAATGTGCTTTTGGTTGAAGATGTTAAGAGTTAGGGGTTCGTGGAACACGCGTGAATAAATGTGTCATGACTTTCAATGTATTTTTAGTAGTAAAAATTATCGAAAAGGTCTTAGAAGACTCACGAAATGTTCTCTTGTACAGGAGTAAATCGCAATAAATGTGCTTTTGACTGAATATGTTAAGATTTAGAGGTAAGTGAAACACTCTTGAATAAAAAAAAATCACCACGACTGCCGTTGGCGTACTTAACTGAGGATTAAGTCTGGCATGATTGCGAAATATGACAGCATAGGCCACGTATTGTTAAAGGTTGGGCGGTAAATAAAACTCAGGGACGGATATTGGGGGCGTAGGCAGGTGAAGTACAACTGTTCAACGAACAACTCTTAATTACTGCAGAACCGCGAAGTTATAGAAGAGGTTCTGCCGAAAAAAAGGAAGGAATAAAACGGACAATTATAAACATCTGTTGAAATTTTAGCGCCACCCCAAGGTTTGACAGTAATGTTTACGTCGTCAAAAGAACTTGAGCAAAGAAAAAAAACCGCATGTTTTTGTGGCACCTACGCCGTTCGCCCATTGCAAAAAAGATACATGAACCAAAAAGTTACACAGGAAGTTTAAGCCAAAGAGGAAGTTTAAGCCATACAGGAAGTTTAAGCCATGTCGGTCTTAATAACAATTATTGTGCTAATTAAGGCCTCGCAAGGGACAAAAATTAAACTTTAAAACGTTTGAAACTTAACTGATGGCCGCGATGCATATACTGCGTTGTACAGAAGGCGACAGACAATGGCGGGCGATCCAGTCTTGGAACTGTTTCAAACGTCGATTTACCAAGAAGAGACAAAACTACAATAGTGATAAACTGTTATCGTTCGTAGAAGAGAAAATTTCCTGCGCTCTTGACCACAAGACTCCCTGATGACTCTTTTACACTTCCACGTGGGGCTAAGAGCCACATTAAAAATGTTCTTGGCCTGGCGTTGTATTTCTGCTATCTATTTGACGCAAATTTAACATACGTTTTCAAATGGGCGTTTTGAACACATTAGAATAAACTAACACCTCTACATTAGTGAAGAATTTAATGATAATAATAATAGTAATAATAATAATAATAACTTCATAAAAAATACAATCCTGGTATTTACATATACTGTTAAGCGATGAAAATGCAAGCAACAGAGGTTATACACTTCCAGAAAAGTCCTTCGTCCGATTTCATTTGCGCGGGCTATAAAAGGGGGATGCTCTTCAGTGGTTACTGTATGATATTGTTTAAATTTTGTTTAGAAACCAATTCTTTGTTCTCTCTCTTTGCTTTCCTTGGTTTTATATTGACTTCCAGTGGACAACTGAACCCAAGCTTGAAAGTGAAATTTAAGACAGAAAATCGATTTGACAAAGTAAAATTAACTCGAAGGTTCAATGTTAATGAGTTTTTCCTAGCCAATTACAAGACTTACTCAAGCATTGATATGAGTTTTAAAGCGTTTGAGTCACTCTGGTCATTATAAAAATGATTGCCACAGCGTTATCGAGCGATAAAATTGTAACCAACAATTCGTAACAATTAAAAGCAGTCAAAGAAGGAACAAGCCTCGTCTATTTGTTGAGTAAGAACCTGCTAGTTTCCGTTTTCCGACAGCAGACTCCTACTTTTAGAATTTCCCGTTTTTATTTCGATCGAGAAGTAAATGATATAAAAACTGGCTGCTTCATGCACACATGATAGAAAGCATTTATTTTAAAAATTCGAATAATAATAATGGTATGAAATATCTCCTAGTAACTCTTAACTGTCTGTCTATTGTTGTAACTTCTGCTGTTCAGCACGTATTGCATTTTTAATTTGTAATCACACATCCATAAATAATTTATTGGAAAGTTTAGCCAATAAAAAAAGCTCAACACCTCGGTTCGGTAGATCGACTAATTGATCTGACATGATTTTCAAACTGTTATTTTAGTACCTTCCTCGCTCTCATTGTTTAAAATCTGTTTAGAAGCCAATACTTTGTTCCATAGGCGTACGGGCCGGGGGGGCGAGGGGGGCTGCAGCCCCCCCAAATTTTGGGCAACTCAGATTTTTTGGGCAGCAAGAGAAAATTTGGGCAAAGCCAGGTTTTAAAGACGTTTCCATGTTTTTTTAATTATTATTTTGAAGAGATAAATATTTTATATTTTAATCTGACAAAAATCCTGACGTCGGCGTAATAATCCAGTTACATTCTCTCGAGACATTGGTTGGCTAGCACGTGATGAGTTTCTGGTTATTAGGAAAGGGTATCATACGTTGATTTACATATTTATAGTTTTTTACTTTTGAGCATTGTACTGCACTGCACTAACTGGAATGGGCTCTTTCCAGTCGTGAATTGATCAGAATAAACTCCCGCATATCTTTCTAGAATCATCTCCCGCTCGTAGAATAGTGTATGGCAGATAGCATCAGCAATGGGTCTGAAAATGAAGAAGTGGCTGACTAGTTCTCAGTTCGATAACGGCCAAACATCAAGATTTTCCTTTCTTACCCTATTTCTAACGATAAAAACTTCATTCCAAAATATCTCAATAACACTCTCACAGTTTCCGTTTTAACTTCACGAACGTCGAGGCGACTATTTGAGGAAAAAGCTTCCGTGAACGATTTTGTAAGAACAGTTGCCTGTGCCGAGAAATATTACTGCAAGTAATATAGGCAATGGCCGCCTCATTTCGTTGCTATGACAACTCCGATGTCATTGCATTCCTGATCATGACAAATTTTCATCTTTATCTAATAAAACTGTGGTGGCAATTTTTCCAAATGTTTGTCTGTGGCGACGTAGTTATGCTCAGAATTGGGAGGTATTGACCCTGAAAAACTGTTACAGTATCGAGCCACCTTCATATCCCAGTGCGGCCTATGTTGTTGCATCGTATGACCCTCGTTTCTTTTCGACTGTACGTTTCGTAAAAATTCGGGCAACTTGCGAGAATTTTTTGGGCAAATGGTTTACCGCCCCCCCTGGCAAAAAATTTCCCGTACGCCTATGCTTTGTTCTCTCTGTTTGCTCTCCTTATTTTCTATTGACAGGACAACCCAACCTTAACCCCCTTTAAGGTGATATTTAAAACAGGAAATCGTTTTCACCAAGTAAATGATTCGAAAGTTCCATATATGCTAATAAGCTGCTCCTAGCCAATCGCGAAAGACTTCTCAGGTATTGATATGAGTTTAGTTGAAGCGGGGGAGTGGGGTTTTTTGTAAAGTGCCACATATAATTGTAGCACCGGCAGAAGGTTCGTAAATATCAAAGGGAGTAAAAGAAGTAACAAGCCTTCTATTTTTGTTGAAGAAGAACCTATTAATTCTTAGTTAGACTGGAAAACCCAAACTTAACCCCCCTTAAGGTGATATTTATAATAGGAAATCGTCACAGTCACCAAGTAAATGATTCGAAGGTTCCATATATGCTAATAAACCGCTCCTATAGCTAATCGCAAAAGACTTCTCAGGTATTGATATGAGTTAAGCGGGGATTGGGGTTTCTTGTGAAGTGCCACAACGTTATCGAGCAATATTATTAGAGCCAGCAAGTACAGAAGTTCCTAAATAATCAAAGGCGGTAGAAGAAGTAACAAGTCTTATGTTTTTGTTGAAGAAGAACCCATTATAGTTTAGTCTAGACTCTTGGTTTCATAATTTCCCATTTTTTGTTCGATCGAAAAGCAAATGTTATAAAAACTGCATGTTTTATGTACACTTGATGAATATGCACTTCTTTTTACCTCATATTTATCTGCTAAGCCTGGGCTTAATTGCTTGAAAGCAGCTGCGCTCGAGTTTAACTGACAAATTGTGCACTTTATGATCGTATTGCCAAAGAAAACATTAGTAAAATTAGCATTAAGGACGCTTTTTCAACTATATTTTCAACAGTTTTAGAGCTGCTTCAAACAGATTACAGAGAAAAGACAGAACTACAAGTGGTGACAAATCATAGTGTTCATAAATGAAAAACTTTCCCACGCTCTGGATCGCAAGAGCGTGATCACTGTTCCTCAGCAGCACAAAAATTTCCTCGTGACCGGGGCTAGAAAAGCTAAGAGCCACATTAATGGATGCTTAGTTACTCTACTCCCTGACGTTGTATTTTTAGTATTTATTTTACACAAATTCCCTGAACATACGTTTTGAAACTGGCGTTTTGAACACATTAAAATACACTAACAGCTCTTCGCTACGCTTCCTCGATAATCGATCTAAAAATACCTTTCGTCGTGATCTGAATTTTAAGGAAATTGAAAAAAAAATTGAAAACTGGCCCGCCCAGTTCCTAACGCATGCGCACAGCCGTATCACCAAGGTCGAGGCAGCCATGAAAAGCTGTTCACCCTTATTAGGGCTCACGTGTTCAAAGGCCTTTTCCTGCCAAGGCAAGTATAAAGTACTCCTTTAAGCGTCAGCTCAACACAACACGTATGGGAGCTGTTGGCTGGAAACTGCACGGCAGGTCTCCCACGGCATGCGCTGGGAAGGCGGATTAGCATTTTGCCGATCTGTGCGCCAGTAAATCCAGTAAGACAAACTGGCCAGGAGGTGGGTTGGTGTACGTGTGTCACCTGCTTTTAAGTTTGTCTTGTCTTTCACTGAATGCTTGCAGTAATGTGCAAGAAGACCTTCTTCATACAACAGCTCTAGGCGCCTTAAAGTCTAGGTGTGTGGCAGTGGTGCATAGCACTCAAGCCTTTCGATGGGCCGTCGTTGGTGCCATGAGGTGGGGCCTACTGTGTTGCAGCTCATAAGGATATAGCCTCTCGTTCGGACGTTGTTTAGGGCGTCGTCACGCGTGGCGAAGCCATAAATGCCTCTGCGAAGGAAGCAGCAAAAGAATACTAAGATACATATACTATACTATGATACATATTCCATGATTCTTGAGACTGCAAGTATCGTAGAAATCAACTCCCACCCGTTATTGGCCTATTAGCATTAGCTTCTGGGAATGTTTCAGCCTGTGAGTGGCCTGCAATTCATTGTATTTGAAGACCACTGGACGCCCACAGCATGTTTCTCGAAATTGGTCTTATACTTACCCATCGTTTAAACTTTTTTCACACATCATTAAGGCTGCTGTTTTTATAGTAAAACTGTTTCGAACTTTAATTTCAAATTATTAAACCCTTGGCGACGGATCTAGTGGATCTGATCAATCGTTTTCTATCTATAACGATGCAAACTATTTATTTCTGAACCATTTATCAAGCTCCATGATTAAAGTGATTACTTGATAAGCGGCGAATTCGGGAAGGATAGATCTTTATCACAGATACGTTATCTTGTAAATTCTGGTCAATCCTGCCAATTTTACACATAACCTAGAAACATGCACATTTACTGGGGAAAATCCACAACCAATTTCGCTATTCATCAACTAGTCGTTTACCGGACAAAACTTTATACTTTCCTGGAAAGTAATATTAATTAATAAGATGGGAGTGTCTCTACTCGCCTCCCAGGTTCACGTTGCTCGCCCCCACTTAGAAAAGTAATCTGAAATTCTTGTCTAGAACAGTCTGATGTCCAATTTACGTAATTATGTAGGAGCTAAAGTTATAGTAATCTATTATCTTTAGGATTTAGAATATTGATTTTCTAACATATCAAGTGCGTTCTATGTTCCAGTGTAAACTTGTTTCTAGCAAATTATTATCCTTATATTCAAAACATGTAAATAGCAAAATTAGGTCTTCCAGTGCAAAGTGCTTTTGATCACATGTAAATTAAGCACTGTCGAAATAATATACAGTCGAACCTCTTCTTACGGACACCTCTATAATACGGACACCTCTCTATTACGGACAGTTCTTTTGGTCCCAGAAATGCCAAAAATCCTACATTCCCTACCTCTACAATAAAGACACCTCTGCAAAGTGGACACTTGGTTCTGTCCCTTTGGAGTCCGTATTAAAGAGATTTGACGGTATTGTCATTAGTGTTACTCGTGTATAGGAAAAGGAAGGCAGATAATTTGTCGGTAAACAGACAAAAAGGTTTTGAACAGCCAGGGGCCAACAAAGAGCCATGCACCTGCAAACTGCGTCCAATCTAAGTCATAATTTATGACATAGCAATATTTTCATTACCGCAAATAGTGTCGTCCATTAACAACCACACCGGGATATAACTGTGAAAACTAATACATCTCATCTAGCTGGATTACGGGTTGCGGATAGGATAATATTCCATTGAAAAGTCAAAAAGTGTCGAATGTTTTTAGGAAACAGACGTTTCGGGAATATAACCCTTCTTCAGTATCAAGAAAACCGTTATTAGTAGGGCTACCGGCAATTGTCATAGACATAAAAATGAGGCACGAGCGCGTGTAAATAATAGCGAGCGCAGCTGAAATTGATATTTAGTCCTTTAGGTTTGAATGGTTCCTAGCTGCAAGAAAACCCTCAATTCACGCTGCTTCGGTTGGATGTCGGTTCCACAGCATAGAGCCATCCCCGACCCGTGGAGTTAAAACTTTGCGCCACAGGAAGCTCAGGAGTGTTGTCGCACATGCGTATACTTTGCAAACGTTCGCTAAAACGACTCCTGAGGTTTCGTTCAGTTTCACCAATGTAAAGAACTGGGCATCGGCGGCAGGATATGCAGTAAAGAAGATTCCCCGATTGGTTAGAATGTAAAAAAAATGCACTTTATTTGACTGTCAATGTATTTAGTACTTAAGTACTAATTGAGGACACTGTTTTCTACGTCTCTTACTGGAGACGGGACCGCCATTTTAAGTGGTCATCCGAGCCACGCGAAAGTCTAGCCGCTTGCAGTACGAAGGTAGTACCTTCATTTCTCAGTTATTTTAAGACCCTGAGTATTGGTCCGGCCCCGGGAATCGAACCCGCGACCTCCCGCTCTGCAGTCACACGCTTTACCGACTGAGCGAACACTGCCGCGGTTGAAAGTTCTATCGTAGAAATCCTTTGACTTCGGTGCTAAACGAGTGGCATGCGAGATCAAGACGCACCCGGGCCGTATCAACAGTTGCGAAACTCTGTTCGGATGGGTGCCGTCATGACGGATAATAGTTGCATTGATGTGAGTTAGGCTTGTGGGTTTTCTGGTCATTGTTAAGAAAAAAAAAAAATGCCCCAACATTATCGAGAGAAAGAATTGTAGCAACAAATACTGAAACTTGTAACAATTAAAAGCAGCAGTCAAAGACTGAAAACACACCTAGCATTTTTGTTAAAGGAAGAACGATTGTTTTAGAACTTCCTTTTTTAAGTTCGATCGAGAAGTAAATGATATAAAAACCGCATATTTTATGCATACGTGATAATATGCCGTTTATAGATTTGCCTTTAATTCCTGTTTAGCCTGGGATTAATGTCTTAAAGGTAGCTACGCCCCATGCCTTCTGGATTTAACTGCTCAGTAGTGTAGTTTATGATCGTATATGCGTATTTTCAAATTGGCACTTAAGCACATTTCCAGTTATTGGCCTATCTGCATTAGCAGACAAATTAGGCATTTCCATTGAAACATCTAAAACAAACATTTTTGGGTGATACTTTTTAACTTCTATTGGGCCGTTTAAATCTGACAACACTTGCATTTGTTAATAGAAAGAATAATGGCTTTACAACAAGTGACTGACAAGAAAAACACATTATAGTATATTTGGAACGGTCAGCGGTCAGCAGACAAGATGGCTGCTTATTTCTTCGCTCTTGAGGAAATTGTAGTGAATTTGAGTCTAGTGTTCTGTAGCGTGTGATATATTATATCTGTTTAATATTGTGAGTGTCTACCAGTATGCCGGCTATTAATTGCGGCCAATTTACCAAAATTTTAGACGACAAACTCATTGCACTTAACTCGACAATCTCCGAGTTAAAAAAATCGGTTAATGAGGCGATGAGGTTTCTCGAAGTTGTGAATGCGAAGTACGATGAATTGCTAGAGATGATGAAGAGCTCAAAAGATGAAAGAAAGGCTTTGAAAGGAATTCCATTGACAAAGATATCAAATTATCTTCATTGTCTTTGTTGAAAAAGAAAATGAAACAGCACTTTATCAAAGATTACTAGACATCTGTACGTTGTCTGGGTAACTTTAAAATGGAAATAATACTGTTTTGCAACGTATGAATTTTAGTCTTTTTAATATACTGGTAATTTACTTAACTCTTTGTGTGCGTTTCTCTGTTTTCTTTGTTCTTGTGTCCCTGACCTAAACATTTAAACATCTTTTCTTTTAACTGGCTGCCTGGAATTTTTAACTCTTAGGTTATTTCGGGCAGCCAGCGCCCCTATCATTGTCTGTACTATTGTTATAAATTTTTATTTCTTGTATATTATGGGGTGAAATAAAGTGTTGTTGTTGTTGTTGTTGTTATTAATCAATTTTGCCTGGTTTTTGCCAGAAGTAAATTTTGTCCGCGGCGCCTTTGAAGACTTCCCCGTCTCAGACAAAATTTTAAAAAAAGCGCGACGAACCATCCGAATCTTTTGTTTGGCGTTGATGATGACCAAAAGTTTGTCTCAATTACTAAACAACTTTTTCGCTAATGAAAAAAGTAGGCCCTATCTTTTCAATCGATTTCTTAATGCTCTGGTTGATAACAGTTGATAACTGACACTACAAATTCACTTTTAGCAGCTGTGCTGAGGCTTCGCAGGGGACTTACAATTGCCAATAAAAGTTCTGAATCAAACAGGATACGCAATATACAGAGCAGTAATTCAAAGTTGTTTGACTGCATACGTACAATTCCACAGATACGTCGCAAACGTAAGCATGAACTCAACGGTGAACGGATCCAGCGGGTCTTGGAGCTGCTTAAATTTTTCTGCGTTGAAAATCGGAGGAACCGTTGCCTTTTGTCTGATCATCATCGTTTCACTGGTCGCAAACTCTCTAATTGTTATCCTTGTTTGTAAAACGCCGAACTTAAAAAAACCGATAAATTATTTCATCGCAAACATGGCCTTGTCTGATCTGCTGTATCCAATATTTTGGATACCTTGGAACCTGTCCGACTTGCACACCAACTCGTTTCTTATCGATGGTCAGCTTGGTCAGGCCTTGTGTAAGGTTCTGCTTTTCTTTCCCACCGTTTCAATTACCGTTTCGAGTCAGAATCTGATTCTGATAGCAGTGGATCGCTTTGGAGCCGTGGTGTTTCCACTCCGTTCACCACTCATCAGATCCAAGCTGTGTCTCTTCTTCATTCTCACCACATGGATAGTTGCCGTAGCTTTCAATTCGCCAGGCTTGTTCTTTTACGAGCTCGTTGAATACCCAGAGGGAACCTGGTGTGTTCTGGGAGGAAGAAAGCATTCGGAGAGCCCTCATTCTTTGCCAGTTTCGCACTAGCTTACTACATTCTGTTTATATACATACCTGTGCTGTTGCTAATCATTCTTTACTCCATCATTGTTATCAAGCTCAAGACACAGGCACACCCAGGGGAACAGTCCACCAATACTCAGCAACAGCGGAACAGAAGAAGCAAAAACGTGCTTCATATGTCCATTGCTATCGTAACAGTGTTTGTGTTAGCTTTAGAGGTACGTGGGACACTCGCGAATAAAAAATCACCACGACTGCCGTTGGCGTACTTAACTGAGGATTAAGTCTGGCATGACTGCGAAATATGACAGCATAGGCCGCGTATTGTTAAAGGTTGGGCGGTAAATAAAACTCAGGGACGGACCATTAGAAACGTTATTGGGGGCGTAGGGAGGTGAAGTACAACGGTACAACTAACAACTCTTTAAAATTACTGCAGAACCGCTAAGTTATAGAAGAGGTTCTGCCGAAAAAAAGGAAGGAATAAAACGGACAATTATAAACATCTGTTGAAATTTTAGTGCCACCCCAAGGTTTGACAGTAATGTTTACGTCGTCAAAAGAACTTCAGCAAAGAAAAAACCGCATGTTTTTGTGGCACGTACGCCGTTCGCCCATTGCAAAAAAAATACGTGAACCAAAAAGTTAAACAGGAAGTTTAAGGCAGACATGAAGTTTAAGCCATACAGGAAGTTTAAGCCATGTCGGTCTTAATAACAATTATTGTGCTAAGGCTTCGCCAAGAGACAAAAATTAAAGTTTAAAACGTTTGAAACTTAACTGATGGCCGCGATGCATATACTGCGTTGTACAGAAGGCGACAGACAATGGCGGCCCGTGGGACACTGGCGTATTTTTTGGGTGGATATGTGCCGCCCGGGACTCCAAATTGGCACCCCGTTCCAAAAAAAATTCCCCAAAAATTGATACCCCGTTCTAGAAATGGGCCATTTTTTTATACCCCGTTCTAGAATTCGCCCTAAGACTGATACCCCGTCAGGCTAGAAATGGGCAAATAGGCATTTTTTTTTCACTCCGGTCTAGAAAGTTTGTAAATTGAAATAGTCCTGTTTTTTCAAATAAATGCTTCTTCATAATCATTCGGAGTACGTTTCCTGTGCATGTGGATACAATGCGGTTAATTATGACGCAAAATCTCTCACCACGCAAAGAACCACGCTCGTATGCTAACGATTTTCCGTCTCCTTCCCCGTACCTTTCTTTTGAGCCCGTCTCCATCTCCCTCGGGTACATTACGGACTCGTTCCAGACTTCCACGCGCCTATTTATCCAAGATGGCGGAGTCAGCGCTCGCTCCTCGCGCCAAAATACGCCCGCCCTGCACGCTAAAACACAGTTTGCAACAAGAGTACAACAGTTTGCTTGTTAACGCATTGAACCGTATTTTTAAAAGCAATCTGTCCTTGAATAATTTTAAATGGCTGCGTACAAAACTGGAGCTTCCCGCCCCCCCCGGAATGGTGGGCAGTCCAGTCTTGGAACTGTTTCAAACGATTTACCAAGAAGAGACAAAACTACAATAGTGATAAACTCTTATCGTTCGTGGGCTCCTGTCTGACATGATTTTCAAACGGTTATTTTAGTACCTTCCTCACTCTCATTGTTTAAATTCTGTTTAGAAGCCAATACTTTGTTCTCTCTGTTTGCTCTCCTTATTTTATACTGACTGGACAACCCAGCCTTGTCTTGTGTTTTTGTTGAAGAAGAACCCATTATAGTTTAGTCTAGACTCTTGGTTTCATAATTTCCCATTTTTTGCTCAATTGAAAAGCAAATGTTATAAAAACTGCATGTTTTATGCACACTTGATGAATATGCACTTTTTTTACCTCATTTACCTGCTAAGCTTGGGCTTAATTGCTTGAAGGCAGTTGCGCTCGAGTTTAACTGCCAACTTGTGCACTTTATGATCGTATTGCCAAAGAAAACATTAGTAAAATTAGCATCAAACAGTTTACAGAGAAAAGACAGAACTACAATTCATAGTATTCATAGATGAAAAACTTTCCCGCGCTCTGGATCGCAAGAGCGTGATCACTGTTCCGCGGCAGCACAAAAATTTCCTCGTGGCCGGGGCTAAAAACGTTAAGAGCCACATTAATAGATGCTTAGTTGAAGTTGTATTTTTACTATTTACTTGACACAAATTCCCTGAACAAACGTTTTGAACACATTAAAATAAACTAACACTAACACCCCTACACTGGTGAAGAATTAATAACAATAATAATAATAATAACTTGTCAATAATAAAAACGAACAATCCTGATATGTACCGTTAAGCAATGAAAATGCGAGCAGCAGCAGTTTTAGACTTGATTTTCCTTAGCCTTATTCGGTTCTCCTTTATGTTTAAAAATTTGCTTGATGCTCTTCAGTGGAGGCGTGTGGGACAGAGTGGTTAACTCCTCAAACACAGGGGTTCAAGCCTCGCCCGTCGCGTTGTTTCCTTAGACAAGGAACTTCACTATCCATTTATTTTTTCTCTGTTCATCCAGATGTATAAATGGGTACCGGCGACATACAACTGGGGGTAACCCTGAGATGGACTAGCATCCCATCCAGAGGGGAGAAGCAATACTTCTAAACATGGTTCATGCTGAGGAAACCGGGATATTAAGCTCCGGCCGTTTGGACCTTTGGCTCGTGCGCGCCTTAACCTTACCTTACCTTTATTGGTCGCTGCATGATAAATTAACTAAGGGATATTTTATCAGGATTCAACGTTAGATATTACAAAGATACATTTATTAATTGTTTTGATTTACACTGCATTTTCAACGTCTAAAATAGTGATCAAAAGAAACCTTCTCCTTTCACGAATTCGTTGTAATGGACAACTGAAAAAAGATCGATAAATTGTGTATTTCTTATTCCTCGGGAATCGATCTAAAAATACTTTTCTTCGTGGTCTGAATTTTGAGGAAATTACTTATCTATTCTCCTTATTTATGGCGTTTTCATATGGTGTGTTAGTTTTTCCTTGTTTTCGATCAAAGTCAAGCAGTTGATAGTTTTTAAATAAACAAAGATAAAAAAAAATAATGATGATGGTATGGAATATCCCCTAGTTATTCTTAAGTGTGTATCACGTGATCTGTTGTCTGGCACGTATTGCCTTCTGTGGAAAGATCTATCCTTCCCGGGCTGAATTTGCCGCTTACCAAATAATCACTTCATTAAAATATGATGGAAGCTTAAAGGGTTTAGGAGTAAATAGTCTGCACCGTTCCGTATGAAAGGAAATTGACCCGATCTATCCGTAGTTAATTTATGCAAAAGTCTAGCCAATTTATTTTCGATTAACACCTTCTGTAGATCGACTAACTGACATGATTTTGAAAGTGTGATCTTTAATAATACCTTTCTCCCTGTTATTGTTTAAATTTTGTTTAGGAGCCAATACTTTGTTCTCTCTCGTTGCTCCCTCGCCCGTGTTATTTCGAATTTAATTGTTTCAATTTACACTGCATTTCCAACGTCTAAAATAGTGATTAAAAAAACCTACGTCTCCTTTCATGAATTCGTGTAATAAACAACTCAAAAAAGACCGATAAATTGTGTCTTTCTTATTCCTCGGGAATCGATCTAAAAATACTTTTCTTCGTGATCTGAATTTTGAGGAAATTACTTATCTATCCTCCTTATTTATGGCGTTTTCATCCAGTGTGTTAGTTTTTCCTTGTTGTCGATCGAAGTCAAGCAGTTGATAGTTTTTAAATAAACAAAGATAAAAATACAACCACATGACCTAAATGAAGTGTTCTGGATGGTTTATAACATTTTAATACCCCACTGTTTCAATTCTGTCAAAAGGTCGGTTGGCGGATAATGCCGGAACATTAACAAACTCACTTAATGAAGGCCTCAGAGGACAGCTGTGCTGTGGCTTCGCAGGGGGCTTGCAATTGACAATAAAAGTTCTGACACTCAAACAGCATAAGCAATATACAGAGCAGTAATTCAAAGTTGCTTGACTGCATGTGTACGACTCTGTAGATACGTCGCAAAACTCAGCATGAACTCAACGGCGAACGGATTCAGCGGATCTTGGAGCTGCTTAAATTCCACTGCGTCAAAAATCAGAGGAACCGTTATCTACTGTCTGCTCTTCATCGTTTCACTGGCCGCAAATTCTCTCATTGTTATGATCGTTTATAAAACGCCGAACTTAAAAAAACCGATAAATTATTTCATCGCAAACATGGCTTCATCTGATTTGCTGTTTCCAATATTCTCGATACCTTGGAACCTGTCACACTTGCACACCAACTCGTGGCTTATCGGTGGTCAGCTTGGTCAGGCCTTGTGTAAGCTTCTCCCTTTCTTTAGTAACGTTTCCTTGGTCGTTTCGATTCAGAATCTGATTCTGATAGCAGTGGATCGATTTGGAGCCGTGGTGTTTCCACTCCGTTCCCCACTCATCAGATCCAAGCTGTGTCCCTTCTTCATTCTTGCCACATGGGTAGTTGCCATAGCGGTCAGTTCGCCATACTTGTTCACTTACGAGCTCGTTGAATACCCGGAGGGAACCAGGTGTGCTCTGGAATGGAAGAAAGTATTCGGAGAGTTCTCATCCGTTGCCAGTTTCGTACTAGCTTACTACATTCTGTTTATATACATACCTGTGCTGTTGCTAGTCATTCTTTACTCCATCATTGTTATCAAGCTCAAGACACAGGTACACCCAGGTGAACAGTCCGCCAACACTCAGCAACAGCGGAACAGAAGAAAAAGAAGCGTGCTTCAAATGTCCATTGCTATCGTAACAGTGTTTGAGCTTTGCTGGTTACCGAACGTTACCAACCATTTAATCATACGGTATCAGGACACTTTCACGCATTTATCGTGTAGTTTCTGGATATACTACGAAGTCACCATTTTTATGGCTAACGCGTACTTTGCTCTCAACCCAGTTATCTGTTTCATGTTTAGCAGTAATTACCGAAAAGCTCTTAAAAGACTCATAAAATGTTCTTTTGTACAGGCGTAGGTCGCAAAAATGTACTTTTTGTTGATGATGTTAAAAGTTAAAGGTTCGTGGAACATGCGCGTGAATAAATGTATCATGACTATCAGTGTATTTTAGTAATAATTATCGAAAAAATCTTAGACGAGTCATAAAATGTTCTTTTTGTACAGGCGTAAGTCGCAAAAATGTGCTTTTGATTGAATATGTTAAGGAACACTCGTGAATAAAAAATCCCTACGACTGCCGTCGGAGCACTTAACTGAGGATTTTAAATAAGATGTGTTCAGTTTAAATCTCCCATGACGGCGAAAAGTGACAGCATAGCTCTTGTATTCTAAAAGGTTGGGTGGTAAATAAAACTCAGAGACGGATCATGAAAATTAAAGTTTAAAAAGTTTGAATTTTAACTAATCGCCGCGATAAATACTGTGTTGTACAGAAGGCGCGCAGCAAACATAAAATCGAGAATGGGGAACGGATCGACCCGGCCTGGGAGCTGCTTCAAACAGTTTAAAAAGAAACTACAGAACTACCATGGTGAAATTGTTATACTGTTTGTAGATGGAAACATTTCTTGCGCTCTTGATCACAAGACTCCCTGATCACTCTTTCTCAGCCGCAAAGTTACACTTCCTCGTGGGGCTAGGAGCCACATTAAATATGTTCTTGGCCTGGCGTTGTATTTTTACCATCTATATGACACAAATTCAAGATACGTTTTGAATATGCGTATTTTCAAATTGGCACTTACAATAAGCGCATTTCCAACTATAGTCCTATCTGCATTTAATAGCAGTGGGTGATATTTTTTAACTCTTATTAAACCGGTTACAACTAACAACACTTGCATTTCTTATGGAAAGAATAATGGCTTTACAATAATTAACAAGAAAAACACATTTTAGTATATTTAATCGATTTAATTTTGTGTCTAGTTTTTGCCAGGGGGAAAATTTTGTCGGCGGCGCCTTTGAAGATTGTCCCGTCTCAGACAAAACTGAAAAAATGCGCCACAAACCATCCGCATCATTTATTAGGCGTTGATAATGACAGGATATTTCGCTATTCATAAGCTCTCTTTACCTTTTCGCCGAAAGCAAATTAGTTTTGAAAATTAGGTTGTAACATAAATGACAATAAACTTCTTTCTCTTTTAAATGACTCTTGTCATTAAACGCCCCCTGTTGAAACCCTAAAATCATTAATCGCCCTGGGCGTCTCTAAGATCATTTACGGTATTTAAAAAGAGGGTGGGTTTTCTGGTCATTATATATAAATGAAGTGCCACAACATTATCGAAAAAGAGAACTGTAGCCAACAAGTACTGAAGTTTGTAACAATTAAGACTGAGCAGTCAAAGGAGTAACAAGCCCTTTTCAGAAGAATCTGCTACAGTAGTTTCTCTTCGCAGCGCCGACAGCAGACTCTTGGTTTTCCCATTTTAAGCTTGATCGAGAAGTATATGTTCATATTCATGTTCATTTTTTATGCACACTTGATAATATGCACTTATTTTTTCCTCATATTCACCTGTTAAACCTGGGCTTAATGGCCCGAAGGCAGCTTCGCCTCTGCTTCCTGTGGTTAACCGTCAAACTTGTGTAGTTGATGATGGTACTACCAAAAATATCATTTTTTAATGTGTTAAAACACACTTGTTTAATCATCTTCTCAATCTATATTTTAATACAACCACATGACCTAAATGAAGTGTTCTGGATGGTTTATAACATTTTAATATCCCACTGTTTCAATTCTGTCAAAAGGTCGGTTGGCGGATAATGGCGGAACATTACAAACAAACTCACTTATTGAAGGCCTCAGAGGACAGCTGTGCTGTGGCTTCGCAGGGAGCTTGCAATTGTCAACAAAAGTTCTGCCACTCAAACAGCATACGCAATATACAGAGCAGTAATTCAAAGTTGTTTGACTTGCATGTGTACAATTCCGTAGATACGTAGCAAAGCTAAGCATGAACTCAACGGCCATCGGATCCAGCGGATCTTGGCCGAACTGCTTCGCTCAGTTAAATTTCACTGCGTCAAAAATCAGAGGAACCGTTACCTTCTGTCTGATCATCATCGTTTCACTGGCCGCAAATTCTCTCATTGTTATGGTCGTTTATAAAACGCCGAACTTAAAAAAAACAATAAATTATTTCATTGCAAACATGGACATCTCCGATCTGCTGTTTCCAATATTCTTGATACCATTGAACCTGTCCAACTTGCACAACAATTACTCATGGCTTATCGGTGGTCAGCTTGGTCAGGCCTTGTATAAGCTTGTCCGCTTCTTTGGTGGTGTTTCCACTGCTGTTTCGAGTCAGAATCTGATTCTGATAGCGGTAGATCGATTTGGAGCCGTGGTATTTCCACTCCGTTCCCCCACTCATCAGATCCAAGCTGTGTTCCTTCTTCATTCTCACCACGTGGATAGTTGCCGTAACTGTACGTTCGCCAGACTTGTTCGCCGCCAAGATCGTCGAAGCCCCAGAGGGAACCTGGTGTGTTACGAAATGGGAAAAAGCATACGGAGGGTCATTGTCCCTTGCCAGTTTCCTACTAGTTTACTTCATTCTGTTGATATACATCCCTGCGATGTTTTTAGTCATTCTTTACTCCATCATTCTTATCAAGCTCAAGACACAGGTACACCCAGGTGAACAGTCCACCAACACTCAGCAACAGCGGAACAGAAGAAACAGAAACGTGCTTCAAATGTCCATTGCTATCGTAACAGTGTTTGTGTTTTGCTGGTTACCTTACTCTACCAACTTCTTAATCATATTGTATCAGGACAGGTCCACGTATTCCTAGTGTAGTTTCGGGATATACCGTTATGTAACCTACTTTATGGCTTATGCTTACTGTGCTATCAACCCGATTATCTGCTTCGTTTGGGGTAGCAATCATCGAAAAGGTCTCAAAAGACTCATAAAATGTTCTTTTGTACAGGCGTAAGTCGATATCAAGAGTTAGGGGTTTGTGGAAAATTTGCCAATAAAAACTATCATGACTGCTAATGTACTTTGAGAAGTAAAATCTGTTCAAGTTTATGCCCCCCTGCCTTGGCCCTGCCACGACTGCGAAGAGTGACAACATAGGTGACGTATTGTAAGAGTTTGGGTGGTAAATAACAGTGCCAGGATCCAGACCTTGAGATAAGGAGGGAGGGCGGTCATCCAGACCCTTAAATAAGGGGGGGGGGGGGCGGTCTCCCAAAAAATTTTTTCGGCCCTTCGGGCCTCATTTTGGTCTAAAAATAAGAGGGGGGGTCACATCCCCCGGGCTCCTCCCCTGGATCCGCCACTGAATAAAACTCAGGGATAGACCATGCACCCTCTCAGCAGCAGAGCTGTTCATTCGCTCGCTTGATCACTTGGCGTCACTTAACAAATTAGGAGGTTCTGCTCGCAGGTTGAGATGGACCATTAGAAACGGTATGGGGGAGGGGGGGGTGAAGTACAAAATAAATATTCATGCAAGGGGGAAATAAGCTGAAAAATAAAAAGAAACGTAAACGAAAAATGATATGTATCATAACAGTTTAAAATTTCCCCTCTTATTGGTCTCCAAATGTCATTTCACTGATTGATTTCTAAATACAACCACAATTGCTTTAAAGTATTCATTAATCTGCTCAGCTTGAAAGCTGAGCTTTAATCTGCTTCAGCTTCCTACTACTCACTTTTCCGGTGGATAGCGCTATCCACCGGAAAAAAAATTATTTATTTGTTTATTTATTTAGCTTCGCCTAACAAGGATACAATTCTTATACATAAATACATAAACAATATTAGGGAGGGAGACCACTACAGCCTAACCAATTACAGTGGATTGCTCGTTAATTTAAAAAATGAAAATATATAAATAAATAAATAAAACAATCGTTGAAAAAAAATAGCTAAAGCTACTGATATATAAACAAAAAAATCAAGAGGAAACAAAACAGGATAGGATATAAGTAATAGGACAGGATTAGGGATATAAGTAATAGCACTGCTGCTCGATGGCCTGATAGATCTCGTTGATTGTCTAGTTGCAGGCAGAGCCTCACTATCTATGAAAACTAAGTTATTAACAGCTTTATGGAAAAAGACTATATTCCAAAATTCATGCCAGTATGAGATAGGTAACAGATTTGTTAGGTGGAGGCAGGTCTTATAGGTAACATTGCAACGGAAAGAAAGCTTCAAAATTAGTTTTGTTGCACGGCGCTGCACGTTTTCAACTCGCTTTAGTAAGCCAATGGACTGTGGTGACCATACTTGGGTTGCATAACCGAGATGGCACCCGACGATAGAAAGATAAAGTGTACGACGCGTTTGGATGCTTTGGATGTACCTAGAAGCTCGGCGCACAAAGCCAAGGAGTTTGTTGGCTTTCGCACATTATTCAGTCACTTGTTTGTCCGAGGTAAGATTGCTTGACACCCACACACCAAGGTCTTTCTCTGTATCGCAAGATTCCAAAGGCGTTTCGTTGATATTATAGGTGGGCTGTACAGGTGATTTTTTGCGGGTGATACACTGGTATTTACACTTGAACTGATTAAATATGAGCCCAGATGATTCGGACCAACTGACAAGATCGTTAAGATCTGATTGCAAGGCATTACAGTCTGCGATGGAATCGATGCTTTTGAAAATCTTGGTATCATCGGCATAACAGGCAACTCTCGATGTTTTAACAGTGTTTGGTAGATCATCCACAAACAACAGAAACAATATCGGCCCCAGTAGGGATCCTTGTGGTACCCCGGGTGTAACCGGCAATTCTCGGGAAGTGGCTCCTAGAACTGTAACCTGTTGCTTGCGTTCCTGTAAGTATGAACGGAACCAGTCGTGAAGTTTGCCAGTAATGCCGTATTGGTGCAACCTTCCAAGTAACTTGGTGTCATCCACTTTGTCGAATGCCTTACTCCTGTCAAGATATATAATGTCTATTTGTTTACCGGCGTCGTGCTGACAAAGTGCAGATCTCTGAGGGAGCAGTGAAAACTGACAAAAAGTAAGAGATAAATAGCTCGGCGATCTGTTGAGGCGTTGATGCTTGAGGGCCCTGCTGATTGTCATCACCTGAGCTCATCGTTTCAGGGTAGGTCCGCGTTTTATTCTGGAGCTTAAAATAGGACCAAAAGCGTTTAGGCTGCTGCGTGAGATCTGAGTCAAGTGAGCTGAAGTAAATCTCACGGCTCTCGCATATAAGAATCTAGGCTTTTGTACGCAGTTCGCGATACTTCTGTCGTTGATGGTCTGTAGGAGATTTCTTTAGCTTAGAGCGAGCAGCCTCCTCTTTCCGCAGAGCATGGATGATTTCACTTGTGATCCAAGGCGGAGTGTTTTTTCCCTTGATCTTTTTCTTTGGAATAAAATCCGAGACTGCGCTCTTAAATGCGTCCTTCCAATAAGTCCAGTCCAAGTTGATGTCGTCGCTGTCTTGAATAAGATTGCATAAATTCAAGGCTTCAAGAGCTCCCCCGAAGACCGTCAAAGTCTCCATTACGATAATCGTACACTGTTCTTTTTATTTTGTGAGTAGCTTTTGTAGAGGCGTGAAATTCAAAAGACACCGTGCCATGGTCCGTGAACACATCCGATTCTTTTGGACTGAGCATCTCACGCACGCCAACACGGTCCGGCATATTCGTAATTACGAGGTCTAACACTCTATCATGACGGGTGGGGATTAAGTTTAATTAAATATGAGTTAGAGGTTGTGGAAAATTTGCCAATAAAAACTATCATGACTGTTAATGTACTTTGAGAAGTGAAATGTGTTCCACTTTATGCTCCCCTGCCTCGGCCCTGCCATGTCTGCGAAGAGTGACAGCATAGGTGACGTATTGTAATAGTTTGGGTGGTAAATAACAGTGCCGGACCCTGACCTTGAGATGAGAAGTGGGGGGCGATCATCCAGATCCTTAGATAAAGGAGGGGTGCAGGTGTCCAAAAAATTTTTTTCGACCCTTCGGGCCTTAGTTTGGTCTAAAAATAAGGCGCGGGCCCGGGCCCCCCCGAGCCTCTCCTCTGGATCCGCCACTGAATAAAATTCAGGGATGGACCATGCGCCCTATCAGCAGCAGAGCTGTTCATTCGCTTGCCGCTTGATCACTTGGCGTCACTCAACAAATTAGGAGGTTCTGCGCGCAGGGTGAGATGGACCATTAGAAACGTTATCGGGGTGGGGGTGGGTGAAGTACAAAAAAATATTCCTGCAAGGGGGAAATAAGCTGAAAAATAAAAAGAAATGTTAACGAAAAATGATATGTATCATAAAAGTTTTCACCTATCGATTTCTAAATGAGACAAACACAATGGCTTAGTATTAATTAATCTGCTCGCTGTAGTATAGCCGGGGCAGCGATTCCTTTTTCCTTTTTTCCACCCCGCGAACATTTCGCGTGCATTTCCCCCCGACTATCTGAGAGCCTGGAACAGCTCAATTTAATCAATGTAAAGAAGTAGGAATGGTCACGGATGGAAAAAAGACTTAGTGCCGCGTATCAGCGACAGAACTGATGTAATTCCAGTCGAAGCCGCTGACATGCGCGGGAACCAGGTTGCTCAGAAGACGCGTCATCTGTGGAACGGACCATCATGTTACTTAAACTGACGTCGCGCTTGTAAGCCAGAAGTTACGCGGGTGGGTTTTCAGGTCATTCTTAAGATAAAATGCCACAACATTATCGAGAGACAAGAATTGTAATAAAGAAATAATGAAGGTTGTAGCAATTAAAAGCAGTCAAAGACTGTTGAAGAAACACGT
>BOPM01000757.1:83023-95650 GCA_022179025.1 Porites australiensis
GAGCGGGTCAGCCCCTTTTATTTATTTTTATTTGTGGACCCGATTTTGCAAAGGCAAAGAAATTTACACAACACAGTATTTCATCGCAAATTATTTTATTCACCTCAAAGATAGCCGGCCCACGTAGACGTTCTTAGGGGTGCAGGAACGCGTGACGAACCCCTAAGAACGTCTGCGTGGGAGGCTACCTCAAAGAGTATATCATTGTACACAATACTGACTGGAAAACCCAACCTTAACCCCCTTTAAGGTGATATTTAAAACAGGAAATCGTTGTCGCCAAGTAAATGATTTGAAGGCTCCATATATGATGATAAGCCGCTCCTATAGCCAATCACACAAAGACTTCTCAGGCAGTTATATGAGTTAAGCGGGAGAGTGGGGTTTCTTGAAAAGTGCCACATATAATTGTAGTACCGGCAGAACTCGTAAAAATCAAAGGGAGTAAAAGAAGTAACAAGCCTTGTATTTTTGTTGAAGAAGAACCTATTAATTGTTAGTTAGACTGGAAAACCCAACTTAACCCCCTTTAAGGTGATATTTAAAATAGGAAATCGTTTTCACCAAGTAAATGATTTGAAGCTTCCATAATGCTAATAAGCCTCTCCTATAGCCAATCACCAAAGACTTCTCAGGTATTGATATGAGCTAAGCGGGGAAGTGGGGTTTCTTGTGAAGTGCTCAACACATTAAAATACAGTAACAGCCCTATACTAGTAAAGAATTAATAACAATAATAATAATAACTTATTAATAATAAAAACGAACAATCCTGATATGTACCGTTAAGCAATTAAAATGCAAGCAGCAGAAGTTTTAGACTTGATTTCCCTTAGCCTTATTCGGTTCTCCTTTATGTTTAAAATTTGGTTGATGCTCCTCTAACTCCTCGAACACAGGGGTTCCAGCCTCGCCCTTCGTGTTGTTTCCTTAGACAAGGAACTTCACTATCCACTTTTTCTCTGTTCATCCAGGTGTATAAATGGGCAACGGCGACATACAGCTGGGGGGTAACCCTGAGATGGACTAGCATCCTGTCCAGAGGGGAGAAGTAATACTTCTAAACATGCTTCATGCTGAGGAAACCGGGATAATCTCCGACCGTTTGGACCTTTGGCTCGTGCGCGCGTTAACCTTACGTTACCTTTAGTGGTCGCTGCATGATAAATTAACTAAGGGATATTTTATGAGGATTCAGTGTTAGATATCACAAAGATACATTTATTAATTGTTTAAATTTACGCTGCATTTTCAACGTCTAAAATAGTGATTAAAAAAAACCTTCTCCTTTCATGAATTCGTTGTAATGAACAACTCAAAAAAGACCGATAAATTGTGTATTTCTTATGTGAATTCTTTACGCTTCTTCGGGAATCGATCTAAAAATACTTTTCGTTGTGATCTGAATTTTGAGGAAATTACCTATCTATCCTCCTTATTTATGGCGTTTTCATCTAGTGTGTTAGTCTTTCCTTGTTGTCGATCGAAGTTAAGCAGTTGATAGTTTTTAAATAAACAAACATAAAAAAATAATAATAATGATGGTATGGAATATCTCCTAGTTATTCTTAAGTGTATATGTTAAGATTGACATCTACTGTTGTAACTTCTGTTGTCTGGCACGTATTGCCTTCTGTGAAAAGATCTATCCTTCCTGAATTTGCCGCTTACCAAATAACCACTTCATTAAAATATGGAAGCTCAAAGGGTTCTGGAGTAAATAGTCTGCACCGTTCCATAAGAAACAAAATTGACCCGTTCTGTCCGTAGTTAATTTATGCAAAAGTCTAGCCAATTATTTTCGATTAACACCTTCTGTCGCAGGAATTTTTTTTCGTCGTGTCCTTCTATGAATTCTTTTTAGGCCATTCTATGATATTATGTTTGCATTAGACGCCCTCGCTAATAAAAATCCTTTGTCTTGTAGACGCCCCCATAAAAATTATTTCAAAAATTATTAGAAATTAGCAAAAAAGAGCAAAATCATTCAAATTATTCAGTTGGCTGCTTGATTAACCAGACTTTGAGCATGGCATCTTGTTCAGTGTTTTAAAGTTCCATTTAAAAGTTCGAATTGATTAGAGGTGACATTACATTGACCCTGAACTAGGATTCTGACATAGAAGTTGAGATTTGAACTGGCGCAGATAAGGATCTCTAGACAGCCTATCTAGGCGGTAGCAATTGATAGACAGGATATTCCGCTATTCATAAGCTCTCGTGATATCATTTTTTGTTGTTTAATCATCTGCTTAATCGATTTCTTAATACAACCACCTGACCAAAATGAGGTGTTCTGGTTGGTTTATAACATACTAATACCCCAGTGTTCTGTCAAAAAGTCTGTTGGCGGATAATGCCGCAACATTACAATACAAAGACAATTCTTGAAGGCCTCAGAGGACAGTTGTGCTGTGGCTTCGCAGGGGGCTTACAATTGTCAATAAAAGTTCTGACTCAAACAGCATACCCAATATCCAGAGTAGTACAGTTGACTCCCGATAACTCGAACCCTCGTTAACTCGAACCTCGCGCTAACTCGAACCAAAATCTATTTCCCCTGGATTTCCGTCATACATTTACTGTAATTTTACCCTCGGTAACTCGAACCCTCGATAACTCGAAACTCCCGCTAACTCGAAGTAATTTTTGTTCCCCTCAGATCATTTCTATATAATTTTACCCTCGATAACTCGAACCATGTTTTGAGCCCTGAAAAAGTCGGGAAAAAACAGTGTACTGCCTCCGAAACATTGAATTTTGAATTTCCCATTGACCTGTTGTAGGCATATAGTTTACTAGTGGATCGATAGTGGAGGCGGATGTTGTTTGTCACAAATCTAACTTGAAATAGCTTTACTTCTCAAAAAGTAAAATGCATACTCTATTTGGGCAACGTTTTGTTACTTTACGTTCTGATTTATAATTTTTATAAGTATCTTTGAATTTTCACTCAACATTTCTACAATTCTGTCGTGATTAAATGTGATTAAAATGCTCACCGTGCAGTACAAACTGTTTTTTACCTTACTCTCGGCTATTTTCCTCGATCTCCCGATAACTCGAACCTTTTTCTATTTCCCTTGAAGGTTCGAGTTATCGGGAGTCGACTGTAATTCAAAGTTTCTTGACTGTATATGTACAATTCCGTAGATACGTCGCTGAGCTAAGCATGAATTCAACGGCGAACGGATCCAGCGGATCTTGGAACTCCTTAAATTTTTCTGCGTTGAAAATCGGAGGAACCGTTACCTACTGTCTGATCATCATCGTTTCACTGGTTGCAAATTCTCTCATTGTTATCATCGTTTCTAAAGCGCCGAACTTAAAAAAAACGATAAATTATTTTATCGCAAACATGGCCTCATCTGATTTGCTGTATCCAATATTCTCGATACCTTTTAAATTGTCACTCTTGCACGACAACTCGTTTCTTATCGGTGATCAGCTTGGTCAGGCCTTGTGTAAGCTTGTCCCTTTCTTTGGTAACGTTTCCTTTGTCGTCTCGATCCACAATCTGATTCTTATAGCAGTGGATCGATTTGGAGCCGTGGTGTTTCCACTCCGTTCCCCACTGATCAGATCCAAGCTGTGTCCCTTCCTCATTCTTGCCAAGTGGATGTTTGCCATAGTTTAACTAGTCGAATACCCGAAGGGAGCCAGGTGTGTACGGAGGTGGAAGAAAGTATTCGGAGAATTCTTGTCCTTTGCCAGTGTCGTACTGGCTCACAACATTGTGTTTACATACATCCCTGTGCTGCTGTTAGTCATTCTTTACTCCATCATCTTTATCAAGCTCAAGACACAAGTACACCCAATTGAACAGTCGACCAACAATCAGCAACAGCGGAAAAGAAGAAACAGAAACGTTCTTCAAATGTCCATTGCAATCGTAACAGTGTTCGTGCTTTGCTGGTTACCTTACAATACTAACTATTTAATCATAGAGTATCAGGACAGTTCTCCCCATTTCTCGTTTAGTTTCCAGATATGCTTTGCCGTAACGTACCTTACGGCTCAGGCTTACTGTGCTATCAACTCGATTATCTGCTTCATGTTTAGTAGTAATTATCGCCAAGGTGTAAAAAGACTCATGAAATGTTCTTTTGTATTACAGGTCTAAGTGGCGAAAACGGTGCTTTTGATATGCATAAATATGTCAAGAGTTAGAGGTTCATGGAAGATTTGCCAATAAAAACTATCATGACTGTTAATGTACTTTGAGAAATAAAATGTGTTCCAGTTTATGCCCCCCTGCCTCTTCCCTGCCATGACTGCAAAGAGTGACAGCATAGGTGACGTATTGTAAGAGTTTGGGTGGTAAATAACAGTGCCGGATCCAGACCTTGAGATAAGGGGGGGGGGGGTTCAGGTCATCCAGACCCTTAGATAGTGGGGAGGGGGGAGCCGGTCTTCAAAAAAAATTTTTTCGGCCCTTCAGGTCTCGGTTTGGTCTAAAAATAATAGGAGGCCCGGGCCCTTGGATCCGTCACTGAATAAAACTCAGGGATTGGCCATGCACCCTCTCAGCAGCAGAACTGTTCATTCGCTCGCTCGATCACTTGGCGTCACTTAACAAATTAGGAGGTTCTGCTCGCAAGGTGAGATGGACCATTAGAAAGTTATGTGAGTGGGGGTGGTTGAAGTACAAAATAAATATTCATGCAAGGGGGAAATATATGTATCATAATAGTTTTCACCGATCGATTTCTAAATGAAACAAACACAATGGCGCAGTATTCATTAATCTGCTCGCTGTAGTATAGTAGGGGCAGCGATTCCTTTTTCCTTTTTCCGCCCCGCGAACATTTCGCGTACTCTTCCTCCTGACCATCTGAGAGCCTGGAACAGCTCAGTTTTACCAATGTAAAGAAGTAGGAATGGTCACGAAAGGAAAAAAGACTTAGTGCCGCGTATCAGCGACAGAACCTTGTAAGCCACAAAAGGTGGTTGCATGAGGAAGGACACATCGAGTTTGCTCATCCGTTGATCAGAATAGAGTGCGAAAGTTCTGTAGTAGAAATCGTTTGACCTTGATGTTTAACCGGCGGTATGAGTTCGAGGCGTACTCTATCAATGTTACGTCACGCTTTTAGGACGGAAGCAGCGCGTCATGACGGCTATGGTTGCATTGGTATGAGTTACGCGGGTGGCGTTTCAGGTCATTCTTAAGATAAAATGCCACAACATTATCGAGAGACAAGAATTTAGTAAAGAAATACTGAAGGTTGTAGCAATTAAAAGGAGTCAAAGACTGACGGAAGAAACACGTACGCCTTGTCTTTTTGTTTAAGGAAGAACGTTTGTTTTATAACCTCCTATTTTTAGTTCGTTCTAGACGTAAATGCATAAAACTGCTTATTTAATGCACACATGATAACATGTATTTATAGTTTTGCCTCAAATTCCTGTTTAGCCTGGGCTTTTATGGCTTAAAGTCAGCTACGCCCTTTAGTGCTTCCTGTATTTAACTATTAAATAGTGTAGTTCATGACTAACAACGGCTTGCATTTGTTAATGGAAAGAATAATGGCTTTACAATAATTGACAAGAAAAAACACATTTTATTACTTTTAATCGATTTTGTCTAGTTCTTGCCAGGGGGAAAATTTTGTCGGCGGTGCCTTTGAAGATTGTCCCGTCTCAGGCAACATTTATAAACTGTGCGCGTCAAACCATCTGCATCATTTATTGGGCGTTGATGATGACAGGATATTCTGCTATTTCATAAACTCTCTTCACATTTTTGCCGAAAGCATATTAGTTTTGAAAAGTAGGTTGCTTACAAAAGTGACAATAAACTTAATTCGGTCAGCGGTCAGCAATGATGATGGCCGCGTCTTTTGTGCTTAAATAATGTAGTGTGCGTGTGTGTGCGTGCGTGCGAGCGTGCGAGGTTATGTTTAAATGAATAACAAAGCTATATTAAAATAAAGTCAGTCCTGTTAGAGGGCCATAATTAGTTCTCTATAATGTGCCCTTCTCCAATCTAACTTTCTTTTTTTTTTATTATTATGTACACGTAGTATAATCAACCTTTTACTAATTGATATTGTACAACTAATGTATTATCTATAGGATGGGGTAAGAATAAATACAAATACAAATACTCAATTCTTTTCTCTTTTAAGAAACGGTCCAGATAAGAACGATAGCAACAACGGCAACGAACATGTTGGAATGCAAAAAAGGTGCTAACTTTTCAATTGCCTGTACTTACTTCTGATTGGCTTAAACAGAAAAAGTTAACAAAACTTCATAAAGCAGTACATATATTCATCCTTACTTTCCAACCATCTTCCATATAACAAAATCTGGTGTCAGTTTGAATAACAAAGAAATCCTATGTAGGGAACATGTAAAATTGTAAACTTTTCTTGGCTATTGTTTTCAACTCTTGTGATTGGTCAAAATCTTTTAACGCAAAAAAAACACCCGTTCAAAGTGGAGTGTAAATGCATTTTATTGCGTAAACGGCCTTCATGTAGGTTTATGCATTCTCTGTGTAAAAATGAGAACACTGCTATGTGGGGAAAGCACCGTTGCCGCATAACAAAAGAAATTGCTATCCACCTTACCCGGATCATTACTTAAATGCCTCCCGTCATTAAACGCCCCTCTAGGAACCCCTAAAAGTAGTAATCGCTATTATATATAAATGAAGTGTCACAACGTTGTCGAAAAAAAAAGAGCTGTAGCCAACAAGTACTGAATTTTGTAACAACTAAAACTGAGCAGTCAAAAGAGTCTGAACAAGCCCTTGTCAGAAGAAACTGCTAGTTTCTCTTTGCCGACAAAAGACTTTTGGTTTTTTCCTTTTTAGCTCGATCGAGAAGTAAATGTTGTAAAAACTTCATGTTTTATGCACACGTGATAATATGCACTTATTTTTTCCTCATGTTCACCTGTTAAGCCTGGGCTTAATGGCCTGAAGGCAGCTTCGAATTCGCCTCTGCTTCCTGTGGTTAACTGTCAAACTTGTGTAATTGATGATGGTACTACCAAAGATATCATTTTTTAATGTGTTAAAACACACTTGTTTAATCATCTTCTCAATCTATATTTTAATACAACCACATGACCTAAATGAAGTGTTCTGGATGGTTTATAACATTTTAATACCCCACTGTTTCAATTCTGTTAAAAGGTCGGTTGGCGGATAATGCCGGAACATTACAGACAAAATCACTTATTGAAGGCCTCAGAGGACAGCTGTGCTGTGGCTTCGCAGGGGGCTTACAATTGTCAATAAAAGTTCTGCCACTCAAACAGCATACGCAATATACAGAGCAGTAATTCAAAGTTACTTGACTGCATGTGTACGACTCTGTAGATACGTCGCAAAACTCAGCATGAACTCAACGGCGAACGGATCCAGCGGATCTTTGAGCTGCTTCGATCAGTTAAATTCCACTGCGTGGAAAATCGGAGAAACCGTTACCTACTGTCTGATCTTTATCGTTTCACTGGTCGCAAATTCTCTCATTGTTATGATCGTTTATAAAACGCCGAACTTAAGAAAACCGATAAATTTTTTCATTGCAAACATGGCCTCATCTGATCTGCTGTATGCAATACTCTGGGTACCTTGGAGCCTGTCACACTTGCACAGCAACTCGTTTCTTATAGGTGGTCAGCTCGGTCAGGCCTTGTGTAAACTTGTCCCTTTCTTCAGAAACGTTTCCACTGTCGTTTCGATTCAGAATCTGATTCTGATAGCCGTGGATCGCTTTGGAGCCATGGTGTTTCCACTTCGTTCCCGACTCATCCGATCCAAGCTGTGTCCTTTCTTCATTCTCGCGACATGGATAGTTGCCGTAGCGGTCAATTCGCCATACTTGTTCACTTTGGAGCTCGTTGGACACCTAGAGGAAAACTGGTGTCGTATTCAATGGGAGAAAGTATTCGGAGAGTCATCATCCTTTGCCAGTTTCCTACTAGCTTACTACATTCTGTTTATGTACATACCTGTGCTGTTGCTAGTCATTCTTTACTCCATCATTGTTATCAAGCTCAAGACACAGGCACACCCAGGTGAACAGTCCGCCAACAGTCAGCAACAGCGGCACAGAAGAAACAGAAACGTGCTTCAAATGTCCATTGCTATCGTAACAGTGTTTGTGTTTTGCTGATTACCGAACGTTACCAACCATTTAATCATACGGTATCAGGACACTTTAACGCATTTATCGTGTACTTTCTGGCTATACTTTGATGTCACCATTTATATGGCTGACGCGTACTGTGCTATCAACCCAGTTATCTGTTTCATGTTTAGCAGTAATTACCGAAAAGCTCTTAAAAGACTCATAAAATGTTCTTTTTTATAGGCGTAGGTCGCAAAAATGTGGTTTTGGTTGAAGAGTTAAGAGTGCGAGGTTCGTGGAACACTCGCGAATAACTGTATCATGACCATCAGTGTATTTTTAGTAGTAATTATCGAAAAAATCTTAGAAGACTCATAAAATGTTCTTTTGTACAGGCGTAGGTCGCAAAAATGTACTTTTTGTTGATGATGTTAAGAGTTAGAGGTTCGTGGAACACGCGCGTGAATAAATGCATCATGACTAACAGTGTATTTTTAATAGTAATTATCGAAAAAGTCTTAGAAGACTCATAAAATGTTCTTTTGTACAGGCGTAAGTCACAAAAATGTGCTTTTGATTGAATATGTTAAGGAACACTCGTGAATAAAAAATCACCACGACAGCCGTCGGCGCACTTAACTGAGGATTTTAAATAAGATGTGTTTAGTTTAAATCTCCCATGACGGCGAAAAGTGACAGCATAGGCCATGTATTGTAAAAGGTTGGGTGGTAAATAAAACTCAGGGACGGATCATTAGAAACGTTATTGGGGGTGTATGTAGGCTGGCGAAGTACAACTGTACAACTAACAACTGTTAATTTCTGCGGAACCGCTAAGTTAAGGGAAGAGATTCTGCCGCAAAAAATAAACGAATAGAAAGGACAATTATAAACATCTCTTGAATTTTGAGCGCCACCCTAACGTGTGACAGTATTTTTGCGTCGTCAAAAGAAGCAAAGAAAAAAACTGCATGTTTTTGTGGCATGTACGCTGTTCGGCCACTGCAAAAAATACAATCCAAAAAGTTAAACAGGAAAGTTAAGCGGCAAGGTGTTGTCTTTTACACAAAATCAATTAAATGATATTGCTCCTTTGAAATGTTTTTATAGACATTTTGTCGCTTTATAAATTTTGATCACCTGACCTATGTTTAAATACATAATGGGTGTATCATCTACATGCAAATAATATGTATCACACCAGTTTAAAATGTCCGCTCTTATTGGTTTCCAAATATCTTTTCAATCGATTTCTAAATACAACCACCATGGCGTTAAAATAGCATTCGTTAGTCTGCTCAGCAGAAAGGACGGCCATATCGGCCTTCTGATACAGAGTTCCCGTTTTTATACACTCTTTTCATATCGGTCTTTCAATAATTGTTATTAAAATAACAATTACTGGGCTCAGGCTTCGTAAGGGGACACGAAAATTAAAGTTTAAAAAGTTTGAATTTTAACTGATCGCCGCGATGAATACTGCGTTGTACAGAAGGCGCGTAGCAAACATAAACTCGAGAATGGGGGATGGATCGACCCAGCCTTGGAGCTTCTTCAAACAGTTTAAAGATCGAGAAACTACAGAACTACAATGGCGAAATTGTTATACTTTTCGTAGATGAAAAAATTTCTTGCGCTCTTGATCACAGGGCTCCCTGATCACTCTTTCTCAGCCGCAGTTACACTTCCTCGTGGGGCTAAGAGCCACATTAAAAATGTTCTTGGCCTGGCGTTGTATTTTTACTATCTATTTGACACAAATTCAACATACGTTTTGAATTGGGCGTTTTTGAACACATTAGAACTAGAAATACGTGAATCGCAGGACCTCGTGAAGGACTTCAGGAGAACGGCAAGAGGTTGAAAGGGAAATAAAGCAATAAGGAAGAAAATTTATAAATTTAAAAAACTTAAGCAATATAAAGAAATAAAACAAAACTACAATAACCAAAAAGAAGATTAAACGTGAAGAAAAAGAATAAAGAAAAGAAAAGAAGAGAAAAAAAACAGTTTCTACGGGGAATCGATGGAATAGATGGGCGATGCGAGTTTGCAGCTCGCTATGATCCACGCGCGGTCCACGCTTGGCGCGCGACGAGATTTTAAACTCACTTCGCTCGGTGCTTTGCGCCTCGCTTCACGAAGAATAAACTAACAGGTCTTGTTACTGTATGATATTGTTTATATTTTGTTTAGGAACCAATTCTTTGTTCTCTCTCTTCGCTCTCCTAGGTTTCATATTGACTGGACAACCCAAGCTTGAAAGTCAAATTTAAGACAGAAAAAAATCGATTTGACAAAGTAAATAACTCGAAGGTTTAATGCTAATGAGTTTCTCCCAGCCAATAATTACAAGACTTACTCAAGCATTGATATGAGTTGAGCGTTTGGGTCACTTTGGTCATTATAAAAATTCTCGTATGATTTAACTCTCTCCTGACCATCTGAACACCGCGCTTTACCGATCTGAACGCCTGGAACAGGCTATACAATGTAATGTTTAAAATGAAGAGCATGCTCTTCAGTGGTTACTGTATGATGAATTAACTTGGGGAAATTTTATCAGGAGGTACTGTTAGATGTCTTAAAGATTCATTTATTACTTATTTAGATGTACACTGCAACTTCGACGTTTAAAATAGTGATCAACATAAACCTTCGCCTGTCATGAATTCGTTATACTGAACATGCTGAAACAGCTATGTTCTATGTTATTATGCTTCCGCGGGAACCGTCTAAAGTACCTTTCGTCCTCGTCTGGATTTTCAGGAAATTACTTCAATCTGTTATTATTTTTGGTATTTTTGATCCGTTTGCTAGTTTTCCCGTTTTCATGCAGTTGATGGTTTTAACATGCAATTAAAAATATTAGAATCATAATAATGATACTGTGTAATTTCTCTTAATATTTATTAAGCGTCTGTTAAGATTGACATCTATTGTAAGCTGTAACTTCTGATGTTTATCATGAATTGCATTTTTAATTTGGTCTTGGAATTTTCCCGATCCTATCCGCAGGGATCCGTGGTTAATTTATGGAAAGTTTGAGCCGATCAACGTTCCATAAAGGAGCTTAACGCCCTCTGTTTTAGTACCTTTCTTGCAGTTATTTATTATTCAGTATTATTATTATTATAATTAATTTTTTTTTTTTGCTCTAGTTGCTTTATATTGACTGGAAAACCCAAGCTTTCAAGTGGAATTTAAGAAAAAAAAAACTTGTTTTGACACATCGTTTCTCATTATATGCAAATAAATCTCTCCGAGCCAATGGCATATTAGACTTGAGATTTTTCACATGAGACTTGTTTCGGAGATGAGAAAAGGCTGAAGATCCTGGGGACGAGTTCTAGCGCTAAATTCGAGAAACAAAGCAAACATGGAGAAACACAAAGTTATGGCTTTCACGCTTATCAAAGCTTTTGGCAACTCTGTGTCAACTGCAGTTAAATTGGATGCTTATGATGTGGAATATACAACAGGCAAGGCAAGATTACTTTGTCTGAAGCTGCGCTGCGATGTAAGGCATGCACGGTTGCGAAGGATTCATTCCGCTTTCATCCCGGCGACGGGGCTGAAGTGTTCACATGGCAAAATTTTCCATTCCGCTTACCGAGATCCCGGTCGGAAAAACCGAGATCTCGGGAACCGAGCCACCCCGCCCTCTCATATGAACAGGTCGAAAATTTTACAAGGGATTTAGAGGTAAGGCGAGATCTCAGAAACCCGGCCAGGACAGTCAACCGGGTTCATGTGCAGAGGCTCTTACCCAAGCATTGATATGAGTTAAGCGTATGGGTTATTCTGGTCGTTAAAAAAATAAAGTGCCACAACGTTAGCGAAAGAGATAATTTTAGCCAACAAGTACTGATGTTCGTAACAATTAAAAGCAGTAAAAGAAGTAACAAGCCCTGTCTTTTTGTTCAAGACGAACATTTTCCCTTTGCCGAGAGCAGACTCATGGTTTACAGCTATTTCTATTTCTCATTATGCACGTATTTTCAATTATCTTTTCAATCAATTTCTTAATATACCCATGAAGGGTTCTCGTTGGCTTAAGATCAGTTGATAGTAGACACCATTTTACAAACTCACTTTTTGAAGGGCTCAGAGAGCAGATGTACTGAGGCTTCGCAGGGGGCTAACAATTGTAAATAAAAGTTCTGAATCAAACAGCATTATACAGAGTAGCAGTTCAAAGTTACTTGACTGCATGTGTACGACTCTGTAGATGCGTCGCAAAACTCAGCATGAACTCAACGGCGAACGGATCCAGCGGATCTTGGAGCTGCTTCGCTCAGTTAAATTCTACTGCGTCAAAAATTGGAGGAATCGTTACCTATTGTCTGATCATCATCGTTTCACTGGCCGCAAATTCTCTCATTGTGGTGATCGTTTATAAAACGACGAACTTAAGAAAGCCGATAAATTAAATTCATCGCAAACATGGCCTCATCTGATTTGCTGTTTCCAATATTCTGGATATCCTGGAACCTGTCAAGCTTGCACACTAACTCGTTTCTTATCGGTGGTTAGCTTG
>BOPM01000757.1:118462-138189 GCA_022179025.1 Porites australiensis
TTGCGTTGTACAGAAGGAGAGCAGCGAGCATAAAACTCGCGAGTGGGGAATGGATCGATCCAGTCTTGGAACTGCTTCAAACAGTTTACCGAGAAAAGAAAGAACTACAATGGTGATAAATTGCTAGTGTTCGTAGTTAAAAAAAAAAAATTCCTGCGCTCTTGATTAAAAGACTCGCTGCCGGATCACTCTTTAACGGTCCCCAAGTTACACTTTCTCGTGGGGCTAAGAACCACATTTATTTAAAAAATGTTCTTGTCGTTGCATTTTTACTACCTATTTGACACAAATTCAACATACGTTTTGAAATGGGCGTTTTGAACACATTAGAATCAACTAACAGCTCTACACTAGTGAAGAATCTAGTAATAGTAATGATAATGAATATAATGATAACTTCATAAGAATACAATCCTGGTATGTACATGTACTGATTTAAGCGATGAAATTGTAAGCAACAGAGGTTATAGACTTCCAAAAAAGTCCTTCGTCCGATTTCATTCGCGAGGGCCATATAAAAGGGGATGCTCTTCAGTGGTTACTGTATGATATTGTTTAAATTTTGTTTAGAAACCAATTCTTTGTTCTCTCTCTTTGCTTTCCTTGGTTTTATATTGACTGGACAACCGAACCTTGAAAGTGACATTTAAGAAAGAAAATCGATTTGACAAAGTAAATAACTCGAAGCTTCAATGCTTATGAGTTTCTCCTAGCCAATTACAAGACTTACTCAAGCATTGATATGAGTTTTAAAGCGTTTGAGTCACTCTGGTAATTATAAAAAGGATTGCCACAGCGTTATCAACTGCTAAAATTGTAACCAACAATTCGTAACAATTAAAACCAGTCAAAGAAGTAACAAGCTTCGTCTATTTGTTGAGTAAGAACCTGCTACTTTCCCTTTGCCGACAGCACACTCCTAATTTTATAAAGACCTGTTTTTAGTTCGATCGAGAGATAAATGATATAAATGAAACTGCCTGCTTCATACACACATGATAGTAGGCGTTTATTTTTGCCTCATATTTTCCTGTTAAGCCTGTTAATTGTTTAATGGCAGGCAGTTTCTCCCCTGCTTCCTGTGGCAGCTTACCGGCCAAATTGTGTACTTTATGATCGTATTGCTAAAGATAACATTTGACACACCTGTTTAAATTGGCATTAATCACGTATTTTCGATTTTCTTTTCAATCGTTTTCTCACCGTAGCTACATGACAGGTACACGCAGGCTGTACTTTGATGTTACCATGTATGCAGCTATTTCGAGAAAGGCTGTCTGAAAACATGTGCATGCGACAATCCCGAGAAGGTAATATGGTATATGATCAATACACTGTTCCTGACACCGTAGCTGTCGAACCTACTTTCATTGGTTGCTCTCCTTAAGCACTCGCAAACATACGTCTATGGCCCGTCAAATTTCTTTAAAGAACAGTCAGAACTCAAAGTTACCCACAATACTTTTCGGGATTTTCGCTTGCACTTTTTCCGAAACGGCCTTTCTCGAAATAGCTGTATGTCTAACGCGTACTGTGCTAGACTGCGAGCAGTCCCTCTTCAGTCAGTCGAGTCTAAGCTCGGCAGGACTGGACGCAATATACAGAGCAGTAATTCAAAGTTTCTTGACTGCATGTGTACAATTCCGTAGGTACGTCGCTAAGTTAAGCATGAATTCAACGGCGAACGGATCCAGCGGATCTTGGAACTCCTTAAACTTTTTTGCGTTGAAAATCGGAGGAACCGTTACTTACTGTCTGATCATCATCGTTTCACTGGTCGCAAATTCTCTCATTGTTATCATCGTTTGTAAAACGCCGAACTTAAAAAAAACGATAAATTATTTTATCGCAAACATGGCCTCATCTGATTTTCTGTATCCAATATTCGTGATACCTTGGCGCCTGTCCACCTTGCACACCAATTACTCGTTTCTTATTGGTGGTCAGCTTGGTCAGGCCTTGTGTAAGCTTGTCCCTTTCTTTAGTAACGTTTCCATTGTCATGTTGACTCAGAATCTGATTCTGATAGCAGTGGATCGATTTGGAGCCGTGCTATTTCCACTCCGTTTGCCACTCATCAGAGCCAAGCTGTGTTCCTTCTTCATTCTTGCCACGTGGATGTTTGCCATAGTTTTTATTTCGAAAGATTTGTTGGCCTTCGAGCTCGTTGAATACCCGGAGGGAGCCAGGTGTGTACGGAGATGGAAGAAAGTATTCGGAGAATCCTCGTCCTTTGCCAGTTTGCTTCTAGCTTACAACATTCTGTTTACATACATCCCTGTGCTGTTGTTAGTCATTCCTTATTGGCTACAGAAGTACGTGTATTTTATTTTAAACATAAGCGAAGTTAAGAATCAAAGTGAATCTTATACAAGACTTTCGTCATGGAGCCTACCGTGCGAGCAGAGCTTTCTCTCTTGCATGGCGTTTAACTGCGTTTACGAAGCTCGCGTCGCTTTTCAGTCACGTAGTTCGTTTGTTTTATACTCCCCACTCAAAATATCACATAGGCTTTTCAGGCGAAAGGATGACAATATACCGCAGATATAAGAAAATACAACGTTTTTCTGGAATCCAGTAGATATTTGGAGATATATCGCTCAGACGAAGCAAACGGTAACACCAATAAAATTTCTGTGCAAATCACCACTTTTTTAAATATAAATTTTACGACCTTTAATGCGCATCCTGTTGAAGTGTAGGCACTGCTATAATTTTTAGTCAGGACAAAACTGCTAAGTGTCTCATAGAATCAGGCAAGTGCCGAAGCAGACTTATGGCCGCGGGGGAACGAGTAAATTCTTTTAATAAGGCAAAAATTTGCTTGTGTTGCATCTTTTAAAGTATGCTTATATCTCGGCTTTTTTAGAGGCGATTTAGATAAAATTTTACAGAGACATCGTGGAAGAATGGAAGTTTAGAACGTTTGTTTTTTAGTTGATAGATCGTGCCTCAGACTCAATGTTTTAAGTCACAATTGTAAGTACCAATGGGAAATCGTGATTTTGTGTCTAAGTTTGCTGGAAGAAGAGAAGACACCACTGCATGACATTAAACTTAACAACTATATAAACAACTGAAGCAGTTTCACAAATATACAGGGACTACACAGGGGCGGATCCAGGATTTTTTTTAGGAGGGGGTGCACTCGTCTCTTGCTCTACTTCAACACCAATAAACCAAATAAAACGAACAAACAAGCAAAGGAAATAGAATTCAGATGTTTCGTGATGTGATGCGAAAGTACTAATGCATTAACTGAACCAATTAAAGCTCTGACTATTATTTCTTCCTGTATTTAGCATCTTGAAATAACGGCTTTGTGGAGAGATACAAAAAAGGGCGACCCTGATCTTGGTGATACTAATAGCGGGTCTTATAAATAAGCCCAGACAGCTATCTTAGTCATCTTAACAAGTGCCTCTGGTCACTAAAGCCAAATACATACGCCACTCAAAAGCGAGCGGAAAAAATATGAAGTGCATCTTAGTAATCGTTTGTTTGAATAGCTGACAAGAAACATGTAGCTGAGGTATTTCGTGATGATCTGAAATTTAATAAAAGCGCTTCTTCTCGTAAAAAGAAAGCTTCGTCTTCCTGTTTTGACACCTGAGTGTCTATTCAAATGTTAAAAGTGTGCTTCATATCTAACTGTAATTTATATTGCAGGCTCAAACACTATTATACTGACATAATTATTTTAAAAAGTTAAATAGTTGAAACAGGTCTGAACAAGCAAGTGTTTATTGTTGAGTCAGATATTTCGTAATTTGATCCGACTGGTTAACTGAACCAAAGCTCTATTATTTCTTCCTGTTTTTATCATCTTGAAATAACGGCTTTGTGGAGAGATATTTTAAGAATCTTTTTAATCGCCTAAGAATGGCCGGATTAAATGATCTTCCTTTCTAGCCACAATAGAATACAGATTATGAAATAGGTTGATATATTGAATACACTTTGTACTCTCCAATCAGTCACGACAAGGTACTGAAGGCAAACGCTTGTTGTTTATTTCAAGTTTAAAGACAAACGCGTTTTCGGGTGAGTATCAGCGATTTTTTTTATATATATGTACATGGGGGCCATCTTCATATTCCATCTATTATCTATCTTACCGTTTTATTTCGTGCTCCTCAAGAAAGTTGCAAAACTACATTTTGTTTCAAATTTTACGTAAGATGGTAAATATATATCCACTGAAAGGTTCTCAAGCATTACACCCGGTTTCTAGCTCTCAGCAATAAAGAGCGTCAAGACTGATTTCCTTTTGAGAAATCACTGCAATGGCCTTTAACAGCGATTTCTAGGTTAATTTTATCCTTCTTTCGGCCACATGTTTTGGCGCAAAATACTAATTACAACGAAGTGCTATTTCTATTTTTTATTTATATTCATTTTTATCTGCTACAGAAGTACGTGTATTTTATTTTAAACATAAGCGAAGTTAAGAATCAAAGTGAATCTTATACAAGACTTCGTCATGGAGCCTACCCAGCGAGCAGAGCTTTCTCTCTTGCATGGCGTTTAACTGCGTTTACGAAGCTCGCGTCGCTTTTTAGTCACGTAGTTCGTTTGTTTTATACTCCCCACTCAAAATATCTCATAGGCTTTTCAGGCGAAAGGATGACAATATACCGCAGATATAAGAAAATACAACGTTTTTCTGGAATCCAGTAGATATTTGGAGATATATCGCTCAGACGAAGCAAACGGTAACACCAATAAAATTTCTGTGCAAATCACCACTTTTTTAAATATAAATTTTACGACCTTTAATGCGCATCCTGTTGAAGTGTAGGCACTGCTATACTTTTTAGTCAGGACAAAACTGCTAAGTGTCTCATAGAATCAGGCAAGTGAAGAGGCAGACTTATGGCCGCGGGCGAACGAGTAGATTCCTTTAATAAGGCGAAAATTTGCTTGTGCAGCATCTTTTAAAGTATGCCTCATATCTCGGCTCTTTTAGAGCTATTTAGATAAAATTTTACAGAGACATCGTGGAAGAATGGAAGTTTAGAACTGTTGGTTTTTAGTTGGTAGATCTTGCCTCAGATTCAATGTTTTAAGTCACAATTGTAAGTGCCAATGGGAAATCGTGATTTTGTGTCTAAGTTTGCTGGAAGAAGAGAAGACACCACTGCATGACATTAAACTTAACAACTATATAAACAACTGAAGCAGTTTCACAAATATACAGGGACTACACAGGGGCGGATCCAGGATTTTTTTTAGGAGGGGGTGCACTCGTCTCTTGCTCTACTTCAACACCAATAAACCAAATAAAACGAACAAACAAGCAAAGGAAATAGAATTCAGATGTTTCGTGATTTGATCCGAAAGTACTAATGCATTAACTGAACCAATTAAAGCTCTGACTATTATTTCTTCCTGTATTTAACATCTTGAAATAACGGCTTTGTGGAGAGATACAAAAAAGGGCGACCCTGATCTTGGTGATACTAATAGCGGGTCTTATAAATAAGCCCAGACAGCTATCTTAGTCATCTTAACAAGTGCCTCTGGTCACTAAAGCCAAATACATACGCCACTCAAAAGCGAGCGGAAAAAATATGAAGTGCATCTTAGTAATCGTTTGTTTGAATAGCTGACAAGAAACATGTAGCTGAGGTATTTCGTGATGATCTGAAATTTAATAAAAGCGCTTCTTCTCGTAAAAAGAAAGCTTCGTCTTCCTGTTTTGACACCTGAGTGTCTATTCAAATGTTAAAAGTGTGCTTCATATCTAACTGTAATTTATATTGCAGGCTCAAACACTATTATACTGACATAATTATTTTAAAAAGTTAAATAGTTGAAACAGGTCTGAACAAGCAAGTGTTGATTGTTGAAACTGAACCAAAGGTCGATTATTTTTTCCTGTTTTTATATTCTTGAAATAACGGCTTTCTGGAGAGATATTTTAAGAATCTTTTTAATCGCCAAAGAATGGCCGGATTAAATGATCTTTCTTTCTAGCCACAATAGAATACAGATTATGAAACAGGTTGATATATTGAATACACTTTGTCCTGTCCAATCAGTCCCAACAAGGCACTGAAGGCAAACGCTTGTTGTTTATTTCAAGTTTAAAGACAAACGCGTTTTCGGGTGAGTATCAGCGATGTTTTTCTTATATATGTACATGGGGGCCATCTTCATATTCCATCCCTTATCTATTTTAACGTTTTATTTTGTGCTCCTCAAGAAAGTTGCAAAAATACATTTTGTTTCAAATTTTACGTAAGATGGTAAATATATCTCCACTGAAAGGTTCTCAAGCATTACACCCGGTTTCTAGCTCTCAGCAATAAAGAGCGTCAAGACTGATTTCCTTTTGAGAAATCACTGCAATGGCCTTGTTTAACAGCGATTTCTAGGTTAATTTTAACCTTCTTTCGGCCACATGTTTTGGCGCAAAATACTAACTACAACGAAGTGCTATTTCTATATTTTGTTTTTATTCATTTTTATTGGCTACAGAAGTACGTGCATTTTATTTTAAACATAAGCGAAGTTAAGAATCAAAGTGAATCTTATACAAGACTTACGCCATGGAGCCTACCCTGCGAGCAGAGCTTCTCTTCTCTCTTGCATGGCGTTTAACTGCGTTTACGAAGCTCGCGTCGCTTGTCAGTCACGTAGTTCGTTTGTTTTATACTCCCCGCTCAAAATATCACATAGGCTTTTCAGGCGAAAGGATGACAATATACCCGCAGATATAAGAAAATACAACGTTTTTCTAGAATCCAGTAGATATTTGGAGATATATCGCTCAGACGAAGCAAACGGTAACACCAATAAAATTTCTGTGCAAATCAGCACTTTTTTAAATATAAATTTTACGACCTTTAATGCGCATCCTTTTGAAATGTAGGCACTGCTATACTTTTTAGTCAGGACAAAACTGCTAAGTGTCTCATGGAATCAGGCAAGTACCGAAGCAGACTTATGGCCGCGGGGGAACGAGTAAATTCTTGTAATAAGGCAAAAATTTGCTTGTGCTGCATCTTTGAAAGTATGCTTATATCTGGGCTTTTTTAGAGGCGATTTAGATAAAAATTTTACAGAGACATCGTGGAAGAATGGAAGTTTAGAACGTTTGTTTTTTAGTTGATAGATCGTGCCTCAGACTCAATGTTTTAAGTCACAATCACCCAACAGGCCAGAGCCCCGATTTTAAGTACTAGGCGACTTTGAAAGACGGGTGCTTCACATATTTGTGGTGGATTAGAATGCCAGCTTGGTCAGAAGCCCTTTGTTTAAAACATGGCGGGATACTCGCAGCTTAAGGCAAGCATGTGCATTGTAGCTGTCAACATAATGCTTTTTAATTACATTCTGTCATAATTAACAAAACCCGATCCATGTTTGATTGAAAGTGATTGTACAAATCTGGTACGAGACAAACTGCTTTTAAAAAGCAAAAAAAACGAAACAAGTTTATGGTTATTTCACATTAATTTCACCTATCAAAACAAATATATCCTGTTATCAGTTTTCCCGTTTCTTTCAAAACATTCTTCATTTCCAGGCGTTTCTCTATAGTCAATGAAAGACACATTTTATCAGTCTTCTTTTACGCGGGAATATTGTGACGTAAGGTTTTTCCACTTTGAAACGAATTTAAGGCTTAGCGGGAACTCGGTGCTTGACTCACGGTAAAACTGGGGAAAACTAGACTCAAATGGCAACTCGCTTGCGGGGAAGAGCCGTCACTTCTCTCGAGGTCCGGGATCAGACCACTAACTGGTACAGCAGTAGATAAAACAACAAAACTTGGTTCCAACAGCGTTTATTCTTCAGCGGATCAAGGGCAATAACTCGGCTAGGACACGGCGAAATAATCGACAATGTAATCGGCGATGTAATCGACGATGTAATCGAAAAATCAGTTCAAAGCAACTTACTTATATATGATTTTCACACCCACTGAACACAAAAGAATGCAATAGAAATATAAACAGAAATCACTTAGAGTTAAATGAAAACTAAATACAAATTCTATTTTTAACGTGAAATCTTTTGTTGCTGTTGCTATTTAGAAAGTAAAAGTACTGAGACAAAGACCTAGCCAGGTCAGCAAAACAGCGTTTATGTACAAAGTGTTACAATATGAATAAAATTGCAAGTCCAGCTATCGGCTGTTTAAACAGGACAAGGGCAGACTAATTGGAAGTTTCAACTTAAACAAAAACCGATCTAATTTTAAAATTACAAGACAGCAAAACCTTTCATATTCAAAATTCGGTTATCACCTCTCCTTAACTAATAACTTAATGAAATATACTTTCGCAAACCAATATAACTAAGTTGCAATTAAAACGAGATGCACCTGCACGAAAGGCGTTTCTATGAATAAATGTCGTCCGGTAGTAAAATCACGAAAAATAGACTAAAGTCAAATAAACCATTATTAAGAAATTAAGTATTCTTTCGAGAGTCAACATTGACATAAAATGTATATAATTGAAAAGAGAACGAGCAATTAGTTTTGTTTGTTAAGGAACACTGTTGGCTTTTCTATGATTATGACCTAGCGAACACAAAGCAAATGAAACAAAGGATAATAAAAATGGCACGAGCCTTTTTACGGAGCTAAGACTTTTTTATGCAAATTCAGTATGAATTACTAAGAACAACGTCAAAGCGAATATTTGAAAGCTATATATGAAACTCGAGGCAAACAAAGAATTCATTGAAAATCTCTCCTTACAATATCAAAATTTCCACCTTTCAAAACGCGATGAACCAAAGCTCGCGGGGTACCAAAGCGCCAAAGGCGCACGATGCAGTCCCGGTGTTTTGTGAACACCCATTAAAAATATTGAACGCCAAAACTATCAAGTTTTGGTACAGCGAGAGGCAGCTAGTTTCTGTACCCAAAAGTTAGTGCATAGACAGGCTATCGAAAGAAAATAAAAGGGATGCTTGCCCAATGGATAGCAGGCCTAACTACGCAAATAAATGTCTCATTACATCCTTGTCTGCGAGGTTAGAACTAAATTTACTCTCTAGAATACATTACATAACTCAGTCAGCAACACTTTGCAAGCAGAATTGGCGATCAGTGTGGGCAATTTACATTTCTAAGGGACGTCCGTCGCACAAAGGCTTAACGCGCGGGGGTTTTTAGTCAATGACTGACATAAGACTTTCCTCACAATCGACCCAGTTAGAGTGCGATAATGTGCGCGTGAACTTTGCCTACAACTGGCAATAAGCTGAATGAACCGGAAGCTGAACACCATGAATAAGTTACTAAATCACATCGCTCAGGTTTTTAGGTGGATATTAAAAATCGTATTTTCTCAAGTACCAGAGGGGTTTTTCGCGCATTCTGTTGCGCAGTTTGGCAGTGATATACCGAGCATCAGACAGGTAACGCACCGAAAGCCATCATTTTACTCTTCTTCTACCAAACAGTTTTCCTGCAATGGTCTTAGTACTGGTCCCGTTGCCGAGGCCTTGCACGAGCAAGATACGGTAATCGAGAGTCGAGAATCGATATTGTACGCGGGACAAGAAAAAGTCGCCGTCCAAGGAACAACTGATGCAATGCAAGAGCTTCATGCTGCTGAGAATCACCAATTCTGAATTACAACCAGTGAAGGAACTCCTGAGAAGCGTCCAAGTTATCAAGGAACTTTGGAGGCCAGTCAGCCAGGGTGATTGTCGCACCACGCATAAAGTAGAATAATTTTGTTAGTCTAGTCTTGTCTTTGCCACAGATCACGTAAACCTATAAAGAAGGTGCCACTATGAACTCTGGAAAATGAAAATTCAATAATACTATGGTTGATGACTGACATTTTAAAAGAGAGACAACCTTCAGCTCAGAATCTTGGGCGCGCCGCCTGTAAGCTCTGAGGGAGAGGGAAGGCCCATAATTTGGCCTATTTCAAAAACAAATGACACTGCAAAAATAACCTACAATTATAATTTCAAAAGAGAGACTACCATCACCTCCAAAACTTGGGCGCGCCGCCTGTAAGCTCTGAGGGAGAGGGTAGCCCCATAATCACTTACAAAAATTATTTGGATTATAACCGACATTTCAAAAGAGAGACTACCATCCCCTCAAAATCTTGCGCGCGCCGCCTGTAAGCTCTGAGGGAGAGGGAAGCCCCATAATTTGGCCTATTTCAGAAACAAATGACACTACAAAAATAACCTACAATAATAATTTGGATAAATGACCGACATTTCAAAAGAGAGACTACCATCACCTCAGAATCTTGGGCGCGCCGCCTGTAAGCTCTGAGGGAGAGGGTAGCCCCATAATTAATTTGGCCTATTTCAAAAACAAATGACACTACAAAAATTACCTACAATAATAATTTGGATAAATGACCAACAGTTTAAAAGAGAGACTACCTTCACCCCAGAATCTTGGGCGCACCACCTGTAAGGTCTGAGGGAGAGGGTAGCCCCATAATTTGGCCTATTTCAAAAACAAATGACACTACAAAAATCACTTACAAAAATTATTTGGATTATGACCGAAATTTTAAAAGAAAGACTACCTTCACCTCAGAATCTTGGGCGCGCCGCCTGTAAGCTCCGAGGGAGAGGGAAGCCCCATAATTTGGCCTGTGTCAAAAACAAATGACAGTACAAAGATGACCTACAATTATAATTTGGATAATGACCGACATTTTAAAAGAGAGACTACCATCACCTCAGAATCTTGGGCGCGCCGCCTGTAAGCTCTGAGGGAGAGGGTAGCCCTATAATTTGGCCTATTAAGTATAAAGCAAGTAACAATACAAAGATGGCCTGTAATAATAATTTTTGGACTATGATTGACATTTCAAGGAGACTAAAATGACTGATATAGAAACCATACTGTATCTGTGACGTTGATTATACAGATCGCCCAAGCGAACACGAAGATGTTGAACTGGAAGAGTATCTGGAGCAATCCAGCGTTTTAGGCTCCTGCCAGCGAATAAGATTTTGGCGAGATTTTGACAGTGCTTGGCGGGCTTTTTGGAGAGTGATTTGTTACTGGAGGCACATCGACACCTACATCGTCTTAAGCCAGGGCAAAATGACTTGAATCCTTCGCCGCTTGATCAAAAAGGTCGTCCATTGAACCAGATAATCGGTATTGCTGTTCCTCAAGGAGATGTGAAGTAGAGCTCGAGCTCTCGCATTCGTTTACACCGGCGACTATAAAATGTGCATTGTTGACGGCCTTTCTCAAACGTTCAAGTAGAGAAGATTTAAAAATTTCTTTGGTCAGGGTCTTTTCCACACAGAGTTCCTTCCAAACCGGAGAAAGATGTGCCAACAGAGAGTGTATTCCTACTTGTGGCTTCTCAGTAAAAACTTGATACGCCGACTCGCCGTTTTCGCTTCGAAGGTCACCAATGTTGACACGGCATAATACTCTTGAAAGAAGTTAAATATGTCATCGGAGCACTATTCTTTTAAAAGAAAGCACTTGAAAAACCATTGAAAGTGTATCACGCCTATTTGAATCCAAATGCGGCGAGAAAACTGTAGTTATCAATTGCGAAGCGAGCCGCGAAGATCGACTTCCAAATTTTCAATCGACCGTGAAATGAATTTATAATACCCAAATAGTCTGATCAAATTTCGCGTTTCCTTGAGATGTCTGGTTCGTTTAATCAGAAGTACAAAGTTCCTTGACAGGCAATGTGTCCGGCGCTCTCCAAAGGTGTCTGGAGGAATGCTTAAAACTAATTACGAAAGTAACACTTGTCTGTTATTGGAAACCGATCTGCGGTGGTTGCTGTGGAGATTTGGCCTCCTCGGGCGCGCACTAAAATCGGGGGGCGGGGGCGGGGGGCGGTAAGTACCAATGGGAAATCGTGATTTTGTGTCTAAGTTTGCTGGAAGAATAGAAGGCAGCACTGCATGACATTAAACTTAACAACTATATAAACAACTGAAGCAGATTCACAAATATACAGAGACTACAAATGGCCAAATAAAACGAACAAACAAGCAAAGAAAATAGGCCTTTGATTAATTCTAGCGCATGAGGTAACAATTTGGTTGAAAAAGCCTTAGAGCAATTACTAATATTAACACCTTGTCCGCTTTCAATGATAATTCTTTATTTTCTGAGCTTTTCTGTAACTAATCACACGCGGGAATCGTTGAGAATTAATTCAGTTGAGCGAGGGAAATACGCGCATCTTAGTAATCCTTTGTTGAATAGCTAAGATATTTCGTAATGATCTAAAAATTAATAACAGCGCTTGTTATGGAACGAAAGTTTCGTCTTCCTGTTTTGACACTTGAGTGTACGGTACTATTATTAAGCACTACACAATATATTCCAACACAATTATGTTTACAGACAACTAAAGCGGAAATTTTATTGCAAAATATCGATGCAAACCGCGGAATTTTCGTCACCCCAAACTCATAGCAGCCAAAATGTGGAGTCTACCAGCCGATGGAAACACTTTGGACAAAGCCAAGTTCATAAGCTTTCCGTTTTGCTCATACTCATCGAGATGTCACCAAAAAAATGAACTAAGTAACACCCCCCTGAGTGTCGAAGTTGAAGGCAAAGTCTCGGTACTGATGGGACTCGCTTCGGCCTCGGCAAAGTATCGACACAAAGAGGAGTCTTCGATAAAGTGAGAGGTGTTTTCTTTATCCTTGTCAGTTTACGCCAGAAAATATATCTTATTCCTGAAGCACATACGAAGATCTCTGACAGAGGAGTAGATTTCGATGTTGAAGAGAGGGAAATTGGCATGGAAGATATCTTAATTGTCACTTCAGAACACGAGGGGTAAGCAAGATTGGCGAAAACTGTCAAATATTCGATTCTCTCGCTCTTGGCAGCGTTTGGTGTTAGTTTATTAAAAGTCTTGTTTCAAAACCTCCCTTAAATCTTTCCCATAACATGAGCGAGCTTAAGCATAAGTTCTTGGAGTTCCATTATGACAGGGTGCTCTTCTCAGTGTCCCATGGTGGGGTTCTGCTTGCTGGAAACTAAACAGACCCGACACATAGGTCTCCGTAATCAAACAACGTGACATCTTGGAGATCAATTTTAATTGACCTAAAAGTTTACAACGAAAAGACGTCAATAAATTATGAGGTGACCTGCGAAGAAAGCAGAACGAAACAGGGTTGGAGCAACTCACTGTAAACTGTAAAGTTTATTGAAATTCGTCTTGTCCATTGATAAGCATCAGATATATTAATCATCCGAATATACACCTTTTTGAAGATGTATGACAAGAAACTACTTATCTGTAGAAACCTGCACATATTTTAACTACAATTTACTGATATTGAACTTTGTCTTGTTCAAATTGAAGAGAAGACAAGAAAACAGAGAATGCTGTCGAGATTAAAGTAAGAGTACTCTTCTTTTCTATCTCCGCAAAGTTGGGACATATTCACAAGAGTTCAGAATTAAAAGAATTTGTTAGGATTGACCATTATTTATCTCAAACCAGAAGATGGAATAAGTGGGAATTTGATGCTGATTCATTTGTACAAGCTATGGCTGAAGTTAAAAAGCTTGAGACACATATATGTATAATATTCCAAACATTGTTAATAGTATGCCTTACACAAAGCTCTTTGCCCTCCGCATAGTGGTCACGCCAAATGTTGGAGACGTGTTTAAGGTAGCTGTGTGCTTTGAACTGGAAAAGATGGTGAACGAACTCCAAGTAAAGTCTGTTGCATCTTCCAAATACCGTATTGATTTCGAAGTTGACAAATTCAAACAGTCATTGAAAGACTTAAAAGACTCTGCGATCAAAAAATCTTTCTTGAAAAGGCTGGAAGAAATATATAAGATAAAGTAAATCTGGAGCCTGAGTTAACCATATTCCGTCTAATCATCCATCAAGAGGAGATAAATATATATATTCAAATTAGACGATTGTGTCACTGGTGTACTCAAATAAAAGCAAGGCGTAGGTATAAGAAATCAACGTCTTGCAACATAAAATATACCAGAAAATACAAGAAAAATAAGACAGAAAAAGACGTGAAATTAGAGAGTTAAAAAATGTTTTTTTTGTTTATTAAGGAAAACATGTGAGTTATCTTGTACGCTTTAACTGATATTGCTTGTACGTTTTTCTAAGACTTTCTTAGCTAATAGATGCGGAGAAGAAGACGAGAAATATAATGGTTTCTTTGACGATCAGTACATGAAAACTGTCATTTAGCTAAGACCGAAGTCGCACGAATTTCGATAGCAAAAGATATTGGCTATGAAAGCTGAAAGCGGCAAAATAAAACTGATGAAAACAATAACCTTTGCTGCGGTTTGAAAAGTGTTAGATGCTCCCTGAACGTGCACAAGTTTTGTTTTTAGTTCACAAATTGTTGTGACTGAATTGAATAAATGGGACGTTTTACTGGTCAGTAAGTAAGTTCAGAATAATAGGAATGCTACGTTTCGTTAAGCACGGCAATTAAGTCCAAAGCTGTTAAGAAGTTTGTCGAACTTCATAACCAGGTTGATGAGTTTAGTCAAACACGTAGTCTGCGTATTGTAGCAGTACAGGCCGCGCGAGGGGAACATGAGTGCGTGTCCTCGCTATTTCTCCTTTTCGCCCTAACAGGCTATCAAACACGGATAATAAAAAAAGCAATATCAACCTTACTTGGAGTTAAGCTTAATCAAACATCTTACTTATTCTTAACAATTTGCTTTTGGGTGTTGACTTAAAAGGGTATTTTGACCGTGTGACAGCATTACAATAAAGGCCAAAGGCGGAAAGATTTGAAGTCGCTATATTTGTTATCAGTTTTTAAGAAATTGAACCATTTCATAAAGATCTGAAGAACACCACTTCTGATAAGACCTAGTTCGTCTTTAGTCCTGTTTCGATACCTAAGTAACCTTGTTTAAACCTCTGCGCACATGGAGTTTGATTAGTTTTCTAAGGTATGCAGGCCATAATTTTAGGAAATGGTCGCTTTTCCCTTGCCTATCAAACAAAAATTAAAGAATCGAAAATATTGTGTACGCCTCGCTTAAACTCAGAAGTCATGTGCTCGATGCAAATTTATACCAAGCGAAATACCATTTATGAGATAAAATTTTTGTACACCAGTGATCCTCTCTACCACTGATTCCTTACTTTAGTACCTGTTGATCTTACTGTATAAGCCCCCGCAGAAACGTTGGGAGGGATGGGGGTGCTCTATCCATTGAGCTAAGGAAGAATGATGTAAAGCGAAGCCTTTTAACAGTTTCATACTCGACAAGCGTCCTGTAAACTGCTAAGATCGAAAGCGATTTGTGTGGTGGCATTATGAGGAAAGATAAGGTACATATACTTGGAGGATGGTTAGGAAATGAGAAAGATGTTAAAGGGGGTAATATGTTAGTCACGTCATAGGCGCCATTGGACATCGCTGGAAATAGAGTCGTCTCGTTTACGTCAGGGGTGTTTGGTGGCTTCCTTGACGATTAAATTTATACTGCAATTAAGCTTGGCCGTTAAGTCGCAAGAACAACGCTTATGAATGTCTGATCATGACGAGCCTTGATATTACAGGCCTTTAACTCAATGATTGTAAAACTAAAGTTTGCACAATCATGATAACGCTGTAATTGGTCAAACTTCCGCTCATTACGGAAACTACCTCAAACTTTTATAAAGGCAATATCAGTAATTAATGTATTTGGAAGAAGCCTAGACAAACATCTTAGTCAATTTTGATAAATTAAGCTATCGGGTGTTGACTTAAACTGTACTATATCTAAGAGTCTTTGCTCACTCATGAAAGCCGCGACAAAAGCCACTCAAAAGGAAGCGGAAAAATATGAAATGGGCATTTTTTATCCTTTGTTTTAGAACTAGGTATAGGAAAGACCTGAAAGCAGTTGTTCCTATAGAACCACGGCAAGGTCTTCCTGTTTTGCCACCTTAGCTTAAGCCTTGCAAGGCTATGCGGAAACCTTTAGATTCACACCGAATTTCCGAAATAAATTTTACTGAGGAGTTTATAAACGAAGCATTCTTGATCAATATGTAAGTCAGCTATCAGTGTCCGCCTTTAAGTAATCAAGAATGTTTATCACGCTACATTAAAGGTTACTCAAAAGAAAGCGAAATAACATAAAGTGCTTCGCGTTGACCTTTGTTAAAGAGTTCAGCTAATTCGTGATTTAATCCTGAATTAACTGAACCAAGAATGTTTTCAATTGCCAGCCTGGGCATATATGAATTAAATTGATCTTCCTTTCTAGCCACAATAGAATACAGATTATCAAACAGCTTAACATATTGAATACACTTTGTCCTTTCCTTTCAGTCCCAAACAAGGTACTGAAGGCAAACGCTTGTTGTTTATTTCAAGGTTAAAGACAAACGCCTTTTTGGGTGAGTATCAGCAACGTTTATTTTTTTCATAGGGTCCATCTTCATATATCTTCCCTTATCTATTTTTAATTAACGTTTATTTTGTGCTCCTCAAGAGAGTTGCAAAAATACATTTTGTTTAAAATTTTGCGAAAGATGTCAAATATTTCTCTACTTAAACGTTCTCAAGCTGCATTACATCCGGTTCCTAGCTCTCGGCAATAAAGAGTCTCAAGAGTGATTTCCTTTTGAGAAATCACCGAAATGGCCTTTTTAGCGATTTCTAGGTTAATTTTAACCTTTCTTTCGGCAACATGTTTTCGCGCAATATACTACATACAGTGATTATCACTAAGTGCCAGTTCTATTTTTCTGTCTTTATTCATTTTTATTGGCTACAGAAGTACATGTATTTTATTTTAAACATAAGCAAAATTAAGAATCAAAGTGAATTTTATATAAAACTTTCGCTATGGAGCCTACCCTGCGCGCAGAGCTTTCTCCATACAGGCGTGAGTTAGTTTGTTTTATACGCCCCGCTTAAAATATCACTGACATCTTTTGGATAAGAAAACCCTTTTATTCTTATAAATAGCTTTGTTTTCATTAAACTTTTTTATTGTTCCTCAGTGGGGGAACTAGACTTGCTCACAAGTCGAGCTTTTGAGCGCGTAGCGCGACAGTGAGCGCGAAGCACGATCGTACGAGGGCCTATCGCGAAGCGCGAGCGAGCGAGCGAAAGCCAGGTCCTACCACACCAGACCAGAAAACCATGCGAACGACTTTGAGAAAGTCTATGGGGGAACACATCCAAACGCAATCTACAAAAACTGTAGTTGGCACAAAAAATTTGCTGCCAGAGTTGTATTAGGTTGAAAGAAGTTTGACCACATCTCCCATGGACGAAAATCTCTTAAATGGTTAGATGTTGCGGAGAAGGTTCAATTTAAGACTTAGTTTTAGTATTCAAATGTGTAAATGGCTTAGCTCCAAAATATTTAGGTTAATATTTTATTAAACGTTCAGCAGTTCACAACACAAACACAAGGGGATGTAACAATTTTGTGGTCCCCCAATGTAGACTGTCAAAGGACATTTTATTTTCGGGGTCCAGAAGGGAATGGAATGGGCTGCCTGACAATATTAAGAATATTAAAGATGTTGATAGTTTTATGCGGACACTTTTTAATAATATGTTTCATACGAAATAATTTTGAACATGTTGAACATAGTTGGAATACTTTTGAATGTATTTTGAATTTAATTAAACTACTGTAAATAACTCTTCTTTTCTTTCCTTAATTACCAGTATTATGTCATAGTTAACATTAGGCTGAAAAGCACGTTGAAGGTAGTTTCAATAAAGTATGTATGTATGTATGCATGTATGAATTTGTTTACTAAGTCTAAGAGATTCGAAGGTGGAAGGTGGACCTACAAAAATACTGGCTCGAGCCACCTTAAAAAGCGTGGAATGTTATTCACGATATTACCGTAATTACATGTCTCGCTTGGAACTCGTGCCTTAATTAGTATGAACACATTCAGTAGTTTTAAAATTTGACTTTTCGGACAATATTGAGTTCAATAATTCAACGCAGATAAAAAAAACCTCACGAGCTGGCACTTCAGAGGGTTAAACTTGGTAGACTGTATACCTCGGCTGTCCTATAAATGCCTCGTCACCCGAAAACTTATCGAAATTCGAGCGTAATGCATTACAAAACCAAGAACTCTTTGGAGCGAAAATTTGCATGTATGAAAATTAGTTCTCGGCTGCCCTAGTACATCATGAAAGCATAAAATGTCAGTAGGATCCGGGGGAGGGGGAGATGACTCTATTGTTTTGCACCTACGTTTCTTGACCTACTCAGTCTGCCAGAGTGACGTCACATAGTAACGGGCAAGAGCTTCGGGTTGCTTGTGCGAAGTAGCAAGGGATACCCCAGTTATTAGCACGAGTGAGGTCGAGGAAAAGCTAAGAAGCTAGCAAATATCGTTGTATATCGCTAATTTGATAGAGGGTGTGTGGGCTTTGGTGTTGCTATAATCTGCTTATGTAAACCGTTTTGATATTTTGTGTCCATAATTGTATAATTTTGTTAATTTGTTTTGCGGGCCGTGTCGCGGGATCGTCTTTTATTTTTTCACGGGACCGGCAAGGTCATCAAAACTTAAACCCTTTTTTTCTCTAAAATAGGCAAGGTCTAATCTACAGAATAGGAGGTTCCATTCACAGATCGCACAAGTTTATATTTTATCTATTCTTTCTCTAATTAAACCGGTCTAACTTGATATTAATCCTTTCGAGTGTGGGCCTCTGTTGATCTCCTAATTTTCCACCAAATTCAGTAAAGCTAGTTCGATCGATTATCTACATCGATCGGTGAGTTGAACCAGAAATAATGCGAAATAGCTTTGAAATACGCTCTTAAGCTAATTTTCCTCAAATGTATATTTGAATCCAAGATAAATACAGCTCCACCAGCGTCAAACAGCGTCTATGGCAGAGAAAAATGGTTTTGATATAACAAAATTAATTTTTCAAATCATGGGTGTCTCTGTGGTGCGTGGTCAAGGAGTTGCTTGCACGTGTAGATATACTGGGTTCGACTCCCGGCGACCCTGTTTTCTGTTTCTTTTATGTACCATTTTGTTTTCTTTTTCTGTCTGGTCTTAGTTTTTTAACACTATTTCTCCTTTTGGCCTGTTTTCCTTTATTCTTACTGCTGACCCTGCTGATCATACACTTGGATCAATACACATTTTAAGCTTAACTGAGTCCGGAGTTTTATTTTGGAAAAGGGATCTCTGGCCAAGCTTACGGCCAGAAAAAACCATAAGCTGTCGAGACATGTCCCTCCTCTGAAACAGCTGAATTTTTTTCAATGTTAGTTGACATCATGACAAACAACACACAGTACACCACAAACTGTACTAGTTTACACCCAACGCCCAGCAGTGACCCACTGGCGAAAGTTAAACTCGTGTAATCATCAATATTATTACCCTAAAATCTCCACAGGGTTTGCCCCAAAAAATAATTAAACAAAACCTTTTATTGGTTTCCGGGATTTCATTACAGAGAATTACAGGTGTATGCCCAATACAGTATTAAAATGCGGCAAAGCGACACGATTCAATGCTCACAGTCTCTCACAAATACCTGTCATTTAGCTTCCTCTTTCAACGCTACAGCTAAGCGAACTTTAAAGGGATTGATATGGGGTTCCACCAGCTTTGAATAGCTGACAATACGCACAATGTAAAGTATAGTACATCCTTCGATGGACCTCCTATTGCTGTGTCTAAATTCCTCAATCTTGCTGTGCACTGGCCCTCAAAAGTTTGACCGGTCGGTATTATTGCCCGTAAAATTTGCTCGACAATAGAAAGAAT
>BOPM01000757.1:146476-159120 GCA_022179025.1 Porites australiensis
GCAAAAGGATAGATATAGCTGACCAGTTTTGTCTGTATATACATAGACCACAATTCAATCACAATACACACATGTATATACGTAGTATAACTCAAAACTTGTATCAGAATAGTTCCCTACAGAAGCTCAACAGAGACAATATTCACTATGGCTTTTAAACTTCTAGCCCTATTTCTTATTCTTTGGACAGTCTTCAATATTCTTGTGTCCTTTCATGGAATTTTTGCATGCAGAGCAATAGCGAGCTTTCTTGGGGCCATCTCTGGGAGTTTTCTGGGTTTTTTTTCCCTTTTTCTTGTATTTGAACTCGTGCTTGCAACTGGTTCATCAGGAACTAGGAAAAAAAGTAAATTGAATACAGCACAATTCCGCAGCTCCTCTAAAGGTGATAGAAAGGGTTGTGAGGATGAAAATCTTTACTCCTTTTTCCACAAAATTCATTTCTTTCTCCAATTTTTATAGAAAATAATCTACATAATATATTATAAACAGAAAAGATCACTACAGTCAAATACACAACTTATGCAGTTGTGAAAAGAAAGCCTGAAAAAATTCAGGCTTACAGGAATTCCAACCCTGATCTCTGTGATACCAGTGTAGTCCCTGTGCAGGTTGAAATTGAAATGAACTGCTGCAAGAATATGCCTGAAAACAAAAACAGGCAATATTTTCAATAAAGAGGTTATACAGACTAAACTACAAAAACGTAATATCATTCAATAATGAAGGGATTGGAATAACACTTTGTGAACAAACGTTCTGGATGTTTTTTCTTCCAAATCAGCTAAAAAAATTTCTATGTGGCCTCTAATTCAACAGAAAAACCTTGCCCTGCATTTTTTTGCCAGTTTTAGCTTATTTTGCAAGAAAAAATGTATGCAAAAAATGCGTTGGCCTTTTTTTGTTAAAATAGGAAACAAAAGAAACCTATTAAGTTCTTTGTTTAGCAAAATCAGCGGAGCGGGAGATTATTCTTACCAGCAATACATTCCAACATAAGAATATGCTATCATCTGAATATGGCTGCCCGGAAATCTTAGCTTTAATACTACGTACAGATAAATATCCTACCTTATCGTAAAGACTGGTCCATCTTCTGCTTTGATTTAGCCGACGACCTTGTTCCCTTTAAAACTAAGTCCGCGAAAACTCGCCTTGAAAATGATGGGCTCCTGATCGTTGATCACTAGATCAAAAGTTCCATTGTTTTTAAGCGCGCACGCCGTAAAAATGGTTGGCTCCTATTTAGCTCTCCTCTGCTGGACAAAGTTCACCCATTTCCGTCCTCTTTTAATGCTTTCCTCGCGTGAGTCATAAAAGACAGGAATTCTATGAAGCCCGATACCTCTTTGGGGATCGGCTGTTCTGCTACAACCGAAAACAGCACAGGCGTCGGGCATGATTCCAGAAGAAGATTTCAAGAGAAGCCCGTGTTGCTCGCGAAGGTCGAGCTCCTTCGATGACGTCACAATAACACTCGAACCCATTCTCCACAGAGCTCGGTAGTGGCCGCAAGAACCGCCAAAATTTGAAACTTTGAAAAATTATAAAAAAATAAGGAAAAACGCTATGACCAAAATTTTTTCGCACAAGTAAGCAGGATGATAAGAAGATTGCGTTCAGCGAAAAAAAAAATTGGGGGGTTAGTTGCACTTTAATTTTTGTATAATTATTAACCATCTATCTCTTAAAACAAGAATTTTCTTTTAAGTCTGACATTAAGATCACACATTTCTCAGGTCACTGATACCATCAGCGGAAACCCGACACCTCTAGAGAACACAGCTGCAATGGGAACTTATTATGTAAAAAGCGTAACATATGGAGCAAAATTAGTGGCAAGCCTAACATTCAAGACTTCAACAACTTTTAAAAAGTACGTTAAGGGTAAATTCATACTACGAAATTTAGCACCTACTGAAAATGAGGAGATTTTCAGTGAATTTATTGCTATTTTCATTGGGGTACCTAGCGGGAACCTCTGCGGAGGAGAGAGCTACAAATGCCCTTTCCGGGAAGGTACGTTTTTTTTTATTAGGGGGAGGGGGGACTTTGCAGGAGAGGGTCATCAGTAAAATTTTTACAAATCTGGGAGGGCCAAACCTGTTTTGTTCGCCGTTGGAGCAGGGTCACACTTTCATCAGAGGAATAAAGTACTCCACGTTGCTTCTGTTAAAGTAGACTCTTTAATTTATGTTAACAAACATACAAAGTCTTTGGAAAACTAAAACTTGCATGTACAAGCAAAGCTACTAGCCAAAATCAATGCAAATGATTTACAAGTTACAAAAAATTGTATTATTGATAATTTAAAAAGTTGACTTCTCCCACCTAACACAATCGTCTCTCTCAACCCGTTCCCACTTTCGTCAATATTTTGACGTAGGTAATGTTTCCTTACAGGGTTCTGGTATAGAATCAGAGTCTGGCGAGGATTCGTCATTTTAGCTACTCGAGCTTGAACCGACAGCTCGATCTACCACATCACTTTGCGTCAGTTTCGACCTCGGAAAGTGATGAGGTCACTTGTTGTTGCATATTTCTTAACGGGAGCTTGCGAGGTTGATGACGTTCCATAACGAACAACTTGCCAATGTGCGCTTTGATTATTGCAACGTTTTGAGCTTTTTTCCCTTTGCAGGTGATCTTGTGATGGGAAAGGTACAATGACAGTTCGTTCACCCTCAAGGATGACAGCTTGTCGGAGTTGTCAGTCCAACCAAGTCAATGTCATTGTACTCCGGGTTCAGCCGTTCCATTCGCTCCCTTTCATTCTCCTCTTTCTTCTTCTCTTTGCGCATTTATATCTAAGCAAGGTGAAAACAATCCTCTGCCAAAAGATTTTCGGGGACAAAACTCTCTAATGGTCTCACTGTCCCCACTGACTAATATAATCTGAGCTCGAGGCTGGAAGTTGTCTGGCTCACGGTCATTGGTGGGGCTTTTACTCCAAGAAAGATGGTGGAAATTTGGTAGCTTGCTATAGTCGGGATATGGTCGTCGAGTTGGAATAGGAGCGCTATATCAAACTCATTGCGATAGTTACCCTATGTGATGTCCGGTAACGCTTGAACACTCCATGAAAGACCTCTAAAAACACACAATTTCTGTCAGAAAAATGCCATTCTATTCCAAAGTATGATTTCTTTTCTCAATGTACCACCGAAAATAAGTTGGAAAATATTTCTCTCTCTTTTTTTCTTACTCATTTGGAATTGAAACGATAAGTGCATTAATACACTCCGTGGTTCCTTCGATAACCATACCCGATTCCAGACCAATATGGGCAAAGTGTATACCCGTTTTCAGACCTAAACGGCGCAAAATCCCTACCCGATAGGCCACATATACCTATATGGCTTATATAAGGGAGTACTCCCTCCGGGCGTTACCATCGTCAGTGTATTCATCAACAGAACGTTTTGGAATATTTAATCGTCCCGCCATATTAAATTCCATACGCAAGCACATTAGCATTTGATTCATGTAAGGATCAACGAAACCTAATGTCCTACTTTACGGGGTGCTCTGGCGGCGGGGTGGGAAAAGGAACGCAAGGAGGGCTTGGAACTTTGTCTCTGGAATTTGAATATTTGCACCGAAAAAGTGGATGTGAAATGCTGATTGGCGGAGATGACATTAGTAATGACGTCATTACCATTGGCACGTGTTTTTCAATTTTTTTTCTTACATTGGCCCGCGTTCGTTTCTGCTTCGCACTAATTGGCGGAAATTTGTCAGTCGACGGAGATGGAATTCCAGAGACGTAGTTGCAAGCTCTCCTTCCTTTTCCCGCCCCGCTGCCAGAAGCGCCCCGGAGAGCTTGCTCGCAGGCTAATCCCTTTATGTCTTATCGAGTTTGGTCTTGCGAACATCTATTATTCCATAGGTCTCCGATGCCAAGTCTATTGAATGCATATAGCAGCCTTATCGCAGAAGTGATGCATGTGTCATCTTTAATGTTATAGGGAGGACATTCATGGAGGGGTCGTAGGAGACATCAGTGCCTCGGCAGGGAATGTTGGACTTAAAGCTGAATTGGAAAGGTTATCCAACGAATGCTCGAGAGGGTCAGACCTACAGGTGAACTACTACTCCACTGGCTTCCCAGACAAGCTTCCCATCAATATTGAGGAGCTCACCAAGCTGATTGAAAACTTTCCCGAAAGTATGAAAAACATAAATGGTGGAAAAGGAATCCCGGTCGCGGTAAGAATTTTCTTTGTCCGTATCAAAAAAAGGTCTATTGTACCGACCATAGATTGCTCATCCAAATTTTAACTATAGGTCTTTTGTTCCAGGTGATACATGCCTAGACCGAGCGGAAGCTTGATTGAATAATCGGAAACCTTCGGGGTGACAAACGTGCGTACCACAGGGGCGGGAGGTGCTGATTTACTCTATGAAGAATGAAATTTCACTAGGATAGCGACGGGAATAGTTTTGTTTGTTTTTTATCTTTGTCTTTTGTCTACAAGCGTGGGCAAGCCGGTTTGAACTTGGGACGACCAAGAACAAAATAATCCAGCAAGTGGCTACTGAGAGGTACTCGAGCCCGAGACTGCGTGTACGACCCCGGCCACGCTGCCTCCTCAAAGCCAGAAACAGACAAAATACTTCATTTCGAATTAATAGTAGTCAACATTGCTTACCTGTAGCCATTCTTTTTAAATCGATATATTTGTCATGTTTTAGTTATCAATCTGAAATGTCTACTGGCTCATATCTCGGGTGAAGTAGACAATACTTAACTCAATAATATTTGAATCAGTTGTGGAATCAAGGTCAAAGGTATCTTCTGATATTCTGGGACCGGTCTTAAATATGTGGTTGAGCTTGTTTTTTATTTATTTTAATATTCAGAACTGGCTCGATAGGGTTTTTCAGGGTCAATACCTCACAAGCCTGTTTGAGCATAAAGTACGTCACCAGTATCAGAGATTTAGAAAACTTACCGCGATGACCGCAGCTGTAGTGTGTATCGAGGCGATGTTGTTAACGATTTTGTAAACATTTTGGTACACTTTAACAGATAAGCGAATTATTTTGAAACCGAGAGATATTTTTTCCTAAAACTTGAGATTCTGCAGATTAACTGTCGTTTTATATGACCTTTGAGTTTCAAGTTTATTGATAACTTGTACGGCAGTAAAATAAGGGCTGCATTTCGCTAGTTCACTGTCGGAAATTCCGTGTTCACAAGTGACAGCCTGTCATTTATTATTCAGAGTATGAAACTAGAAGACAATACCCCTGAATGATGTGAGGTTTTCACTTGTAACCACAAAAACATCCGATTAAAAACCAAGAGAATTGGAGCGCTGCCTTACAAGTTATCAATAATGAATCTTGAAACTCAAAGTTCATATAAAACGACTGTTAGTCTCGTGAATCTCCAGTTTTTTTAAAAAAAATCTGGCGGTTTCAAAATTATTCTTCGTTAATGGCGACGTAGTTTATGCTCAAACCTAGGATTTATTTACCCTGAAAAAACCCTATTTGTGCCACCTTAAACAATCTTTTTTTGTAGTTTGAGCTCTTACCAGTTGTGGGTATCATAAAAACCGCAAAACCACCCTTGCAAGGAAGAGTTGAGGCATATGAACTGGATGACTTAAGTCACCGCTTTGATGATCTTCGCAGCGCCTTGGAATATGCCAATGATTACTTCAAAACTCAAAACAAACCTCCAGACGACATTGTTCAGTTCTTCAAGGAAACCACTGAAGTGGAAGGTGCAATAAGGAAAGCCATCTTTAGTTTGGGTAGCACGGATGAAAAGAAACGGGTGAAAGAAAGCATTGATGCATATAACAACGCCTTGGGTGGTTTGCCTTTCCCTGGCAAGTTTTCTTCGCGATGGAAAAATATTTGTGGCAGAAAGGTTCGTAGATTTTTAATAATCAATTCTAAATATCTTATGTTGTCGGCTTAGGAAGGGGTTGATTGGGAGCTTCAGCAACGACGACGGCGACATCGAACACAGGACAACAAATTTATTTTTCTTTTCCTGATCTTCGATACAATGGTCTTTTAGAAATTAACTCCAGAAAAAAAAAAACTGGCAATATTTGACGAATTGAACGAGATGGAATAAGCGCGATAAAGTTAGGAGCTGCGAGACTTCACTTTTTACTGACTGGGCTGCCTCAAGGCATCTTCCCAGTGTCTGTTCAAAGATGTTTTTTTCATTTTAATATTTATTTCTGTTTAATGCAACACACTCGGCCTTTTTGGGGGTCTCAATTTTGGATTAGGGTAAAGAAGACTCGATCCAACGAAATAGGAACTTTCAGTGAGAATTTCCCACACAACTTCATATTATGGCCTCAGTGGCGAGAGGGCAAATAAGCGGCGAAGCCTCGAAACGCAGTACTTCACCGGGAGCTTCAAATATCAACTTGAGAATAGAGTACTTAAAAGGCGGGCATGTTACTTACTAGAACAAGGTTTGGTGACTTAGCATCCTAGAGCTGACAGTTGCGCTCAATGTCGCCCAGCGTTGTTGCTTTTGTTTGCATTTGTATCATAAAATTGTTTGCGTGATCACTAAGTATGGACAGTGTTATGCTTCTCCTAATTTCTGTGTCTTCGCCTACTCAACAAGCCCGATTGATGTTAGCATGAGCGAGTTTCGAGTTTTTACTGGCGTGTAAACTAAAAGCAATCGAAAATGGGAACTTAGAAAACACATATTAAATCTATTAAACCAGCACATGATATGTACACAGAGGACGTTGACAGAAGGCAACGACTTTCGTTCTGTTTTACCGAACTTCGATTCAATTCTTTAGAATTCAACTCCAGAAAAATTCGCCATCACTTGACCAAACAAACGAGATCGAAATAAGCGCGATGAAGATTGAGGGAGCGCAAATCCCTTTTTTTAAATGTCGTTCCTGTCGTTCTCGTCATTGTTTAAGTTTCTTGAAAGTCCAATTTTTAAAAATTAATAATTTGTGGATGTCATATAATAAGACAGCCTGTTGTTGTCGTCGAGCTCAAAAGCTACTAACAGAACACACGCTTTTTTGTTTGACTACATCGGTCCATTTTCAAATTGCGAAGGCTGCTATTCTTTTCTCCATTTGATCCTCCAAGTTCAGTCTCTAAAAGAGTGTCATCTATTAATTATTCTGTTTTAAACAGTCTGTCGCCATACTGGCGTTTCCATATTTCCTTTCCGTTTTTCTTCAGTTTATAGCAGTTTGATACTTCACTCAAATTTTTATATCGTTTAGGTACTGAGTCCCAATATTATAATTTTAAGATAAGTTACATAATACAACACTCTTACATCCACTGAGTAGTCTAGCAGATATATTTTTGTTTGATCTTGTTATAGTTGCGTTTCCTTACTAGCAATGATAATTTGAAACCATTCTCGCACGAAATAGACGAAAGTTTAGACACAGAGGAGGCTTTCTTGTTCCGAGCAGAGAACGGTTCAAAGGAAGCTTCAATTTATAGTCTGTGGTGTGATTTCTGATTAGGTTGATAAGAGATAGGTTGGAGATGATAAATTTGATCACGAAATTAAGGAACGGGTCAATTTACCATTTCAAATCTTCTTTTTATCACATTTCTTGCCTGGGCAAGGTTGCATAAGACCTTCTTAAAATAAGAGGGCTCTTAACTTTTGTTCTGAAACAATAACCTATTGTTTTAAAATAATAGTTACGAGTTCCCTTAATCTTAAGATGTTTTTTGCAACCCGACCCAGGTTTCAATATTTTATGTTTAAAGTCTAAAGGGAAAAGCGAGAAAATTTTTATTTCATTTAAAAATGGCCTGCTGAGATCAGCGTCATTGACAGCGTTAACTTTACTTTATGCTTACCAATGAAATTATTATAAGCAGGAATAAAAAAAAAAAAGTTTTATTTCTGGACCGTTATGCTCGATAATCATGGTAGTCATTTACTTCGTTTGAAAAGGAAATTGGGGGAATTCTGTTTTTCATTTCAAATAATTTACAATGTTTGTGTGATAATCCGTCTGATCTCTTTTCAGTCAAAATGTGATTCGAGACGGATAAAGATTTTAAATTTGCCTTTTCACGGATTCACATTAGACGGATGAACTCAAGGAAAAACATGTCTTCGACGCTCTAGCACAGTCACCAATTCATTGCAATGGCCGCCATTGCCTTTTTTATGTCGGGGAAAAGAAAACTTAAAAAAAACTAACGTACTACTTTTCCTTTACCGCAACATTTTCTAAGACTAAAGTCCATTGTCTCTTCCATATAACAAGGAAAGTACATGAAGGTTTCATCTTCACTCCACATGTTCTTTTTCAACGTTTTTGCTTTTCTTTGTGATTTATCTTCATCCTTGCATGTCAGTGCTTTTACTTTGGGCGGCATGTTTTGTTGTACGAATCCCGCGATGCAACGCACCATTTGTAGTTCCACTAAAAAACAACTTCGTCCCCAGTCTTTTTGAGAAAGCGAGAAGACACTTGGGACGAGGTTGGATAGAAAAATTTGAGACGAATAGTCTTAGATGGACTATTCGTCTTCAAAATCCGTCTAAAAAGACTGATAAACAGACGGATAAAATCAGACGAATTATCCATCCAAATTGGCCGTATTCACACTAGGAATGGATTATCCGTCTGAGACGGGTGATCCGTTTGATAATTCGCGTCAATACGTCTTAATTTAAAAACGGAAGGGTCTTAATTTTGAATGGACAATCCACCCGACTTTATCCGTCATTCTGTTTTTCCGTCAATTTTGACGAATTGTTAAGATAGATTATCCTTCTCAGATGGATAATCCGTCTCTAGTGTGACTGAAACGGCTATTGAAGGCGGCATTTCCCATCTTTAATGGTCGTGATTTCTACCGACGTTGCCATTGTCATTTTCAGCCATCGTCTGAAGGGTTTGTACACAAAATTTGGAATCTGGAGGGCCTGTTGCAATCTAGAAATTAAATGAATGGTAACATTTTGACATTTCATTTTAAATCTAAAAAATAAATCAAATTAAATACTTTTTAAGCCGACTGGCAATTTTTAACCAGAATTTCGCCATTTTAGAATATCGCATTTGTTGAAAGACCTAGTAGTAAAAAACTTCCGGAAACATCTAGAAAGTAGGAAATTTGTTTGGATAATGTCCAACGGTTTCGTTTTACTCATATCTTACATTCTTAGGTATTTCGAAATAGTCTTCTTGTAGATTTTTGTGAAACTTCGCACAGCAGAAGCACCGACAATTGCCTAACTTGAAATCTCCGCGCTCTTGCCCTATTAGCACACTGAGGCTAAGAGACGATAACTAGTTGAGATTGCTATATTCACCGTGTCGTTTTTAACAAGATAGATAGGATACCCATATAATCGCGTTGCGGTGTTTTTCAAAGGGAAAAATTGGAATTGCCAATCGTTATACTCGGTAGTGTTTTTTCCTTAATTACGCAGCACACCAACGTACCGAACGATTGATTTTCCTCTGGTATATGAGAGTGGTCGTCAGGAATCGATGAAGGATAATATATTGTTTGTGAATATGTCCCTACCAAGATGGAGGTGTTTATTCGAAGTTTGGCTATTCAATGAGAGTGTGATCGGTGATAAAATAGCCATGATTGCTATGCGCTGAGACTTTTCAGGAAAAATGCTCCTACTTACTTACGTAGAGCGAAGCTGCATAGCATTGCTACATCTAACCAGTAGATTATTTGCCAATATACTTATAAAAGTCTTTGAAGAATGTACTTTGGTTGCGTTTGATTGGAAAATCCGGATTTAGATTTCGAAACCCACACCCGGCAATTGCAATCGAACGCGAAATCGGAAAACGGATTTAATCTTCGAGAGTTCCGTCCTCATGGTGGATTTTAATTAAGAAACCAAATCCTGATATCATGAATTTACTTTCTACCGTTCAACTATTCTCGTGAACAGTGGTCTTTTTTTTTGCTAATTATGCGTGCGCGTGGATAACCTGCGAGCAAGCGGGGGGGCGCTCTGGCGGTGGGGACGAAAAATTACTGCGTCGAGGCAGCTAGAACAGCCGCAAAAACAACCGATGCGGCGTTGTTGCTAAGCAACTGTGGACACCACCCTGTCAATGGGGTGATCAAAAGAGTGACGGCACTCAATTTCCTTGCTGCATTTTCCATTTTTTCAATGAAATTTCAATGAGAAGATAAATAATAATAATAATAATAATAATAATAATAATTAAAATAATAATACATTTACAACAACAATAAGTTTAATCTTCAATTTTTTTTGCTCTCAGCTCAATAACCAGCTTTATTTTTCTGTCTTCCTGAGCAACTTTTCATCATCTATGTCCTATCTTTTCTGACTGTTTTTTATATGTTTTAGCCATCTGCTCATATCGAAGCTGACGTCAGAAAATCTTCGGTTCGCTACCCAACCGACACAGGTACTTCAAATTCGCCGAGGATCTTCTACAATCTACATTTGCATTTTAATTTTGTTAAGCTAAAACTTTGAAAGAAAAAGCGTATCGGCAAGGATTGCGCTTTTTAAAAACGCATAAAACAAGAAAACAATTATTTGGCAACAATTAAATGAATGACTCCGCCACAGTGTTTTTGTGTGGCAACAATTTGTCACGCGATCTCATAAATCTCTAAAAATCGTTACCAAAGACTGGTATGGTAGGATATAGGGATAGAGAAAGGTTTATAAGTAATTTTCGAAAATTATTCACGGATGATCAAATTGAGCACTGAAATCGAATATTTTTGACGCCTTGCTTTGTAGTGATCAAGGACTGGTCGGTCAGTTCCCAGTACAGCCATCTTGAAGGCGGCATGAAGTACCACGACGGAAAACTGACGGTGCCAACCCCCGGACGGTACTACATCTACGCTCAACTTTACTTCTTCAGCAGTGGACGAGTCTATATCAGAGTTAACAACAAAGACATAACAATGATTCAAGCGCCAGTAAACAATTTGGATTTCAATGGTACCCTGTACGCTGGTGGGGTTTTCAACCTGGCGGCCGGTGACTTCATCACTCTAGTTCCCAAAAGTTACAATGGAGCCGAAATTTACATGGACACCATTCACAGTTACTTTGGCGCATATTTGATTTAAGTTGTTTTAGTGCTTGACCAAAAATTATCTTCGTCATTACATGTAAGGGGCAACTAAAAAAACACACATAATTTTAGAGATGCAAATTTAAAAAGCTATAGTATTTCAGGATTAGACTGTTTTGTAGGAGACATTCAACATTGCTCTCGTGGTACCGCTATATATATAACCAGGTTTGATAGATGTTTAAGAGCCGCTCCGCGTAAATACCAACTAGACGAGGAAATAGTCAAAAAATGACCTGGCCTCAAACTCAGCCAGAATAAAGCCCTATGGGCCCTAGTAACAAAATCGTTGGTTTAAGTACGATCGAGTGAATAATATTTTTTTAACGAATTTTTTTCTTCCCGAGGCCTACAATGGGCAAAAATCATGCGAAATTAGAGTCATATTCAGTAACTCGTATATTTTAAAATAAAGTTGGCTACTAAAATATAATGGCACTTCGTATTTTTACTATCTTTCCTCTATAATTTTAACTTTTTTGTTTCCCGATTTGGTCAACAAGAGATTTTTAAAGAAATTTTCAAAGTTGTTGACTCAAAATCGCTTAATCAACCGTCAAAATTTACCACTTTTTCACGAGCTAAAAAAGCGGATTGGTACATGGCTTTGAACACCAAGGCTTGTTTAGTCTGAAAGAGCATTCTTTTTTCTTCAAATCAGCGAAATAAAATTTTTGGGTAAATGAAATCGCGAGCGCTGACAAAGCGAAGCAAATGTAAATATTACACTAAAAACGGGCGAAAAAACGTGACCTCTGACCGAAGCACAACCAAATGCGAATTACGGTTGTAGCCAAGCCTTTAATTATTCGGTAACTTCCCGAAACAATATTGGTCCGAAATGTGTATAGATCTTTTAAAATAAAGCTAAGTTAAAGTATTAAGTGTCAAAAAGTCCACAAAGCGGTAAAAATACAACAAAAGTCAATCTGTTCCTTTTTCTGAATTTTATGCAGCGATTTATGCAATTTTTACGGAATCCAATGATACACACCTGAGACTGTGTTAGTTTAAGAGTCCATAGAACTTCTCAGAAGATTCCTCGGAAAGACCTCCAGAAGGAAATGGAAGAAGAATTCGAACTTATAACTGTAACAAAATCACTTTCCGCCACGGCAATGAACGAAAACAACTGTCGAACTGCCACAGCCAAACCAGCTTTCAGCGCAGTCATGCAAAGCATGTCACGTCAGGTAATTCTGCCCCGCGCATTTGGGAAGGAGGGAAGAAATTCTTCCATGCTGTGCGCTAAAACATTTATGAAATAAAACTTTGGACTGTATCTTTTGTAACTAGTTAAAGAAAAGAATAACTTTTTCCCCTGTTTTTGCTCGAGGGGCGCTGTGCACTTCTTTTATTTTATCTGCTGTTTATAATGATTGTGTTTCAAGTTCAGAATGTGCATCTGTAGCTACAACCAGTTACAAAAGTACTTGAGACACTGTACCGTATTTTGGCTTAAATGGCCTGTCCATGATCTTGTGCTCGTGACCCCCCCCCCCCCCCCCCCCCCCCCCCCCCCCTTTCCCCCCCCCCCCCCCCCCCCCCCCC
>BOPM01000757.1:166630-174416 GCA_022179025.1 Porites australiensis
TGTAAGCTTGAACTAGAACAGAAAATGTGTTCTTACCTATTGGACTTTTTAGAATCATCTTCTTCATCACTCTCTATCTCAGTGGTTTCAGTCTCGTCTGTCTCTGTTTCATACACTTCCTCCTCCTCGTCATCTTCCTCATCCTCATCCTCTTCCATGTCCTCCAAATCCTCTTTAGCTGTCATCTTTTTGTCGTTGCAATCATGTTCCTGATTGCCTGACTCCTAATTAGCTGATGCTATGAGATCAGCAACATCCTTGGTGTCTAAACCAAACAATAACGGTGCACACATGCATTTAAGTTATGGATTGCTATTTCAAATATTCTAAAGAACCTTGACCATTAGTGATTTGAGCTACTTCGTATGAATATGAGAACATTTCCTTGGCTACCTGGCACCTAAAATTAGCTTAATTCAAAATCTCTGGCCTTGTCTATAGTCTCTAATTTTTGGCACCTTCCCTTGTGACGTGTCTCCTCGTTGGATTCCATTTTCGAACCTGTGTGTGTATTTTGATGGAATGGCCAAACATAGGGACTACTTGCAATAGTAAAAAACACCATTCTTGTGTCTTTTTGCAGCACCATTCCTATTTACAATTCAGATGATATCATTTTAGTTACAAAACTTATACTACCTTTACTTACTTCCGCTTCTTCTCCGGTACTTCCGGCTTTCGTTTTTCTGCCTAGAAAGATGCCCTTGAAGCGTTCGAATCTTGTTTTGCAAAATTCTGTTCTGATTTTGAAGAACAGAACAGTTGCTGCACTTGCTTTTGGACCCGGCTGGTTCATCATTTCCTGGTGATGGTGCAGCTGTTTCCACTTCTACGGTTTTGTGGGAAGTCGAGCCTTCAGTTGTTGAACGAGCAGAAATCGAACCTTCGGTGATTGAACCTGTAGAAGTATCACCACTAGATCTAAATTCTATTAGTTCAACTTCAGCTGATTCAGTCACTGAATGCTCAATCGCTGGAGGTTCAATTTCTTCTGGTTGGCTTCTCGTGCTGGAAGCAGGATTCACCGCCGACGCTGTGCTGCACGTGGCCGTGGTAGTTCCAGCTAGTCTCACTCGTTTCTTGCTTGGTTCATCAATGGTATCAGAACCAGTTCTGTGGCCTGACATTGCCGCTTTGACTGCCTACAAGGACAATTTTATAACAGGCTTAGAAACAGCGAAGGTAATTTTTCGTCGTATTCTTCAACGACAAATCAACAATAAGTTCAGTATGACAACAAAGATTGATTTATCTCACCATTCTTTTATCTCTCGCGGATATAGGTTTTTCTTTCGCTCCACTGTGTATACTGGGGAATACGCATACTCCGAGCTCGTCCTTTTGTAGCCATTTGTTGCTCAGATCTACCTCATTGCCGAACTGGAGCATAAACTCTTCTGGTTTAAAATGGACCGAGCATAAATGGGAATGTACTGATGGTTCCCACTTTGCCCGTTTCAGCTTAACCCAGTCGACCCATCTTTTACGCTATTTCTGTGCTTCTGGCCTTGTATCGCCGTAAAACGGAAACCGATCCATTGAAATATTCCTCTCCTTGTCCTTGATGTTACCACAATTGGCAGCGACGCACCGGTCAGGCATAATTTCTCTTTTTGCACGACCACAACACAGTTTTCGCACTTGATTCCCGCAAAAATGAAGGAAATGAGTTCTCGTGTGGTTCCTGAAACTACGTCACGCCACGTGACTAGAGCCATGCCCCGCAGAACTCTGTAGTAAGCCAAACACAGCTCCGTTTGGCGCGATTTTTGAAATTTCAACAGGCCACAGAAAAAAGAATATTTAAGCGAATAAACGAGCGCGCTACACATGTAGTAATATACGTCGTTTTTAAAGCCATGACTCGAAAAAAGGGGTGCTCCACATATGTCCATGACGCGAAACAAGAGCGCCACACATGTAATATAGGTCTTTTTCTTTTTTAACCAAGAGATGAAGCACGCTACACATGCAATATGCAACAAGTGCGTTACGCATTTAATGCTGCGTTCTAAAAGGTAGAGGCAAACCAAATACGCTATATGGGCAATATAATTCGTTCTTTAAGATACGCGGAGGCTAAATAAAAGGTTCTGGGGTCAAGATTGAGCACGAGGTGAGGTGCGCGCGCCATCAAAAGCATGCGTCTATGACGTTAGCTTTTCATTCTGCAACAATTCCTGAAGGATGAGGTGGAAAACGTTATTTTCACTGGTGCTTCTTGCCCTAGTATTGTTGAAAATCAAAATTTGTAACGGTAAGAGTGGCCCTCCCTTTGTGGACTTCACTTAATTTTGTTAATGCGCAAATGTCGTTTGTTGGTATTTTGAATGCGTTTATTTTGTGCATTCTTTTTTCCTTGAATTAAGCTAGCAAAGCGTCGTCTATTGGATGGCGAATTTGAAAAATATCTCTTTGTTCAAGCGCAAAAATTGCACAGCATATTCACAAAAATTATTCTGCACTATCTTACCCCTTGCAAAAATTTTCAGCAGGGACGAAGTCCGTTTCTGCGGAGAAAGACAATGAAGAGTCAGTAACAACTGGTAAAGAACGAGGAAACATATCTCCAAGAAATGAGAATAAAATCTTTACCATGCGCACGCTTGTAATGCGAAGATCTGTGTCCAAAAGGCATAAAACTGGTGTTTCAACTCATACTGAAGTAAGACCTTCAGCTTCGTCAACATTCGAGCGAGTGCGACCACCATTTGCTACAGGCAAGAAATATTTTTAAATGTATCTGGTAACTACCTAGAATAGTTTTCCATATTTCCTTTACAACGTTCCCTAAGCAGTAACTTTTAGACTGGAACGCTTGGGTTTTGACCTTGATTGGCTATTGTTTTATCCTTATAGTTGTTATTTCGAGCATTTTTCTCTTAAGGGGAGTATAATAGACCTTTTTAAAGTCAAAAGAAAGTTTACTTTAATTTGTAACCACCACTTAAGGTTTTAATGCATCAGCTAGATGTTAATATCCAGGCCAAAAAAAATGCCCCGGCCGGTTGCTCAAAAGACGGATAGCGCTTTCCATTAGATAAAACTATAACCAAGGGATAACGCAACTGGTTTTCGTACTACTGTACTTTTATTCACTAGATAATAATTTTTCCGGTAGATATAGCGCTATCTACTTTTTGAGTAGCTGAGGACTGAATCGGAACGTTTATCATACCGTTTTGTCTGTTAAAGCGACCTCATATCAGGGCAGGATATCACAAAAGCACCTCTTGACGAGTGTTATCCAGAACCAAAAACGCTAAGAGGTGGCTTATTTTTCCCTTGTTAAATGATATCTGCGTTTTTATCCTTCCAGAAGTACCAATCCAGAGAAAAGTTAAACTACCGGTGATCTTAACACCCTTACCGACACCAGACGAGAACAGGTTCTTTTCGAAGACCAATGGAGAAGGTGCTGGCCATGGTTCATCAAAATTCAATACTCAAGCTAAAGACAAAAGCGATACAAACCACGATCATTCAGAGCATGCGCAAGATATTCCTAAACCCCGAATAACAGAGCACGACCGCCCAAAACAAGGTGGCACCAACTCTAAGGCGCATCAGCACAAACCAAGCGCGCATTACGAGATGCCATCCTCAGACCTCCGTTGGACTGCGTACCATCTCAGGACTGGGGATCAAAACGAAAACAAAAAACGTTACAAGAAGAGAAAGAAAAGAGCCGCACCTCAGCAAATTGACGACGATAGGGAGGAGCCTGTTACTGATGAAGACGATGGAGAAAAACAGTCAAGATCTTCTGTCAATTTTGCATTGGTTGGTGCTGGTATAGTGGTGTTCCTGTTCATATTTGCTGGACTGGCTTGTCTGTGGTATGTTGCTTTGATTTTCCAATTAAAGAGACTTTCCTCGTTTGTGTGATCGATATAATCTTAGGTTCTTTATGAAATTTACTTAGTCGTGGCTGAATTGCCAATGTTTAATAAGAATGTTTTAAGACAGGAACCGATGATAGTTGACACTGTTTAGTGATTGCTTTTCAGAAACTCACCATGAACTTATAACTAATTTTTTTTTACATTCCGTTTATATAAAGGTAGAGCCGACTTTAAATTGGCAAGCCTTGCAAACAACAAGAAAGCAAATCATGTAGCTAGTAGTTTTGTTTAACACGTCTTCATTGGCGGATATATTACTAGGTTTGCGTTACGATAAACTAACTTGTATATCGAGGATCGTACGTACTTTTTATGTTCCAGCAGGATTTGTAATACCTTTCCCCCAATTCCTCCACAAAGATGTTATTTCCGAGTGATAGATATTGAGTCACGGAACTTTTGTCAGTTAAAGCTGTTTTACATAAATTAAAAGCCGTCTAAAAAAGTATACATCTATCAGAGTTTTGAGTTAATATTGGTTGTCAAAAAGAAAAAAATATATGTAAAACTATATTTTTTTTCTTTTTCACAAATAATATTAACTCAAAACTCTGATAGATACATACTTTTTTAGACGGCTTTTATGACTGGAATATTTTATTAGGTATTAACCTTTGATAAAATATTCTAGTCTAAAAGTATAGTAAGGAATCAAAGAAGCTGGGGAAGCAAGCAGTTCCAATTCAGATTTAAAGAAGTTCATTGAGACTTGCATTCACGCAAATTCAAGAGTAATTTTTTTTTCCAAACGAAATTCGCCCATATAGCCAAAACGCTTTTTGGTTTTGGTAAGAGGCAGTTGGAATCTAGAAGAAGAGCCCCTTGTATCATAGGTGGACCCCATTTTCAAAAATTTTTGTTATAATTGTTCTGGTGCCATATTGTTGTACACCTTGAACATTTCTATCTATTTAATTCTGCGTATAGAGAGCTTGTCCCATCCAAGCTCTTGGAGCAGGGAGCCAGATAGGATCATAACTGAGAAAGGTTATGATCCTAGCTGCGCGGTTTTGTAGTTTTTGAAGCTTCAGAGAAAATTCTGAATCTAGCCACTCCCAAACAACGCTGTAATAGTCAAGGTACGGTCGGATAAGAGGGTTATACTGTGTTTCGAGGGTCGACGGAGGAACAAATTGTCTCGCACACTTAAGCGCTCCGATTGCGCTGATTAATTCTCTATATGTGGTGCCCGTGTAAGCGCCTCGTCAAAGCAACATGTAGACCAACGGATTTGGTAGATGTTGCTTTACAGAAATCGGTGGATGTTTGATTCTTTCTAGTCTCACTGTCCACTCAATCAGTTTGTTAGAAGTCTTTCGGCTGCTCTCCTGCCCCTCACCACCGTTCACAATTATAGCTCTTTTGCTCTTTAATTTCACTTGCAGGAGAACGTGTAAGAAAAGATGCTTACGGAGAAAACACCCTGACCTGACTAGCTCCAGCGAGCGGCTTAGCCAGGAAGAGAAAATAAACTGCGGGACGCGGACATCAAGGGACTCTGATAGTCATCAACCCAAACCAAATCCGTCTTCTTACCAACTTGCAGCCACACACTTTGATTCCCAATCACCGTGGACCGTAACAGACACTTTCTCTTTGATGGCAGTTTCTCCGAGAGAAAACACTTACGTGGTGGTCGATATTCCTGACTCAAATCTAGCTTCTGAAGCACATACTGCTTGTTCTATTGTTGATCTCTCTGAATCCAGTCCAGTTTGTGTGGTTGTTGATGCTCCTCAAGCCGACTCCCACGAGGTTGTTGATGTACCTGACAAGAGCACTCCGGACACCTCTTTTACCTGTTCTTCCTTATCTAATGTGTTTTCGTGGTTTCCTTCATCATCTTTGACGTCCGTGTCCTCACTTGATATGACTTCAGCAGAACCGGAAGCCTCATCTCTGTTTCCAGAACTTGTAGTCCAGTGCTCCTCACTAACACCTATTTCTAGAAAAACCCTAAAGACAGAAACTGAACTCAACGACGACCAAATAATCTCGCCAACCTGTAAACCGGAAGTGGTTAGCAATGTTCCACCATCTGAGCCTCCGATTCCACTAACCATCGAACCAGAGCCTTCTTTACCCTCGGGGGAAAAACAGGTACTCCCGGAATCATGTCTCTTAATTCATCCGGCCTCGCCCAAGCAATCTTCGCTCTTGAGTTTACCTGCTTCCCCCTCTGACGAAGCAACACGAATACTTGCCTTGGAAACAGAAAATGTTAACTCATCGCAACTCTCTTGCAAAACTCCTCTGGCAGTGACAGGTGATGTAATGTTGACTATTCAAGACGAAGGTGAAGTTTTTCTTCGCGCATGCAAGACATCAGGAGCTGAAACTACAATGATGACCCGGAATAGTGAGAATGAAAAACACGTTCTACGGAACGTGGAAAGTCGAAGTCCTGCAAGTGACACATCTGGCCTGTCTACTAAAACCTCTGCACAAGATTCCGGTGTGAAAGGTAATGTTAAGGATAGTTGTGCAGCAAAGGCTGAAAACGGCAATGATGGCGTGACATTGATTAAAAATGTTGTTGTCATTGACACTTCAGGAGCAACAGATTTGCCTGAAAATCCTGAGATTGAAAAGGAGAGTGAAATCTCTGACGTCACCAGCCAGCAAAAGGACGGCGTCATGGTAACTGGAAACGGCACAATCGAGATTTCTGGCCTGACTTGCCGCAAGAAAGAATTCCTAACGATGACCATGGGACGCAATCACGGTGGTGAGTCTTTTAACCCTAATGTCTAACTTCATAGTCTCATCTGCTGTCCCTATCACATTTTCAATAGAAGAAGTGGAGAGAATTTGTTGATTCAGAAATATCAAGTCGATTCACTTTCTCTGATCATGTTGTCAAATCTCATGATCATTCTGTCTTATAAAACATTGATATTATAAGGAGAAATTTCAAGCTGATCACTCTTAGGTTTTAAAGTATTAATGGTCAAATTTCTTTTTTTAGCAAAAATGCATAACATCTGCACTTAAATCAGTAGCGAGCGCGACCTTTGTTCTTTCTTTTGCGTCTCTTGAAATGGAAATGAGGTTGTCTCGCGCTGTAATCACTTTCCTTGTCAGAAAGGAAATTAACGAATATTAGTGTGTTTAACGGTGTGCGGAATGAAAGCAACAATAATATTCGCAGTTTTACCAGATACAAGCTTTCCATTTCAACAACGTTCTGGGGACGATGCCTAGGTATTATGAACCTGGGGCGAGCGAGAAAATGAACAGCGTGAAGACTGAAAAGAGAAACCTCGTCCGTTTCTTATTATTGATTCGCGGGTTTACTTACTATTACCAAAAATTCAGACTAGCTCATTTTGTTGTTCCACTAAAATTTTTAACCTCTTAAATCTTTTAGGAACTCCTCCAACAGTTACTCGGTCCTTGGAAGAAAACAGCACTGCGGAAGCGAATAGTTCTTTATCTGCTTCAGATAGCGAAAGTACAGCGAAATTGATGGTAGGTATTTATTCAAGAAATCATTTATTCTTTCTTTGATGCCGATAACATAAATTTCAGTAAAAAAATAACCGAAATTTTTTTTAATCGACGCGAACTTCTTTAAAAAGTAGGGTCCTTCAGTTTTAAGTTTTATTTTCTCAAAAACATTAACCAGTAATGAAATAGGATATAAATATTATTATACGTTGTACTATCTATCTATCAGTCTCATTGGCTAATAGACTTTCAAAAAAGTCCTTCGTCGGATTTCAAATGGCGCAGGACGAAGCACTTTTCATACTTGATTGGCGCCAATTTTACCGACCCATGCAAAAACGGCTCGCTCCGCTCGTCAAGAGGTCGACTTGTAGCAAGTCTAATTGGCTAAGAGCCTACAGCTATTTTGGTAATCAGCGCAACTTACAGAT
>BOPM01000758.1:0-5000 GCA_022179025.1 Porites australiensis
CAACAAATGCTTCGATAATTTTAGATCTCAAATCGTCTTCCGAACAGATATTTTCCCGAAAATTGCCGTTGGGTGCCCCTGTAATCAATCTTGTTGCTGCTCCTGACCGCAAAGATCGCAGATGTTTAACTGAATCTAGTGGTACGTAAGTGCTTTTATAGATCGATTTGATTCGTTTAACCCCTTCCGAAAAGTTGCACAAGTAAAGTGCTGGTGCATGTTAGTGATGTTCAGCACTAAGGGCGTGTAATTTTCAATCGAAGGAGCAATAAACAATATCAGTGTCGGGGCTTTTAGACGTGTTTTAGACTTGGCTGGCGGTTCAAAAGAAGGTGCGATGTTTTCAGTCTTTTGTTTACTGAGAAAAAGCAGTTTGATTTTGTTCCTCTGTTGTTTACTACGCTTTCCAATACATGAATATTAAGTGATTTTAATTCTAAGAAGTCAATACGTGTTCTAACGAATGACTATAAAATACAAAATTCATTTGCAGGTAGCGTTAAAGTTCTTTAGGGCGAAATTTGGATGTTGCCATCTCGGAAACTGAATAACCAGTCTATAAAAAATCACAAACAAAACGTATGCGATCAACCAAACTGAATTCTAAGTTCTCAGCTCTTTCTATTCGAGCTCATATTTAGTTCCTTACTGCAATATGGACGAGCAAGATGAGCATTTTTTATGGAAAAATTGCTGCCATTAGGCTAAGCCCGAAATAAAACACAAGGATGCAACTGGTAAACTCGTCTGTTCAGCACTTGCGTCACATTACCACCACTGTGTCCTATGTTTCGTCCTGACTACTGTAACTCTTACCCTTCCCCTGCGTTGAAATTGCTCCTTACTTCGGTCACGCCGAAAATTCAAACGTCATCGGAGAGAAGTTATCGGGAATGTTGAAAAGTCCTCCTCGTGAAAGCTATCGTTTCACGTTGATCGTTTTTGTCCTTACAAGGCAAGAAACAATCAAAAACAACGATACAGAACATTACCCATTGTTTTCAAATTCAGGTCGCTTTTCTTGATACCCAAGCCGATTTATTCGTTTAAATTGATGTCTCACTTCATTAAACTAAATATATTGACGGGCCACTGACAGAAAATTCTCCGGTTGCCAACTCATGGAAAGGGGATATCGAAGGAAAGAAGAAACCAGGGCCCGAACGAGGTTGTTCGGTTGCCTTTGGGCGCGGACATGTATGAAGATGTATTGCAACTCAGTGAAATTGTTTGATTAGCAGTTCGGTTGCGTTAACGTTTTAGATGAGTTGCGTTACTGTATCAGACGAGTTGTCGAAGAATGTTAGAGATCACAAAGCTTAGACAAAAAATACGCAAGTATGTGTAGCGTCCCGTTTCTGTCATTCTTTCTCGAATTATCCATGATTTACTTAGACTCTTTGTTCAATAGAAAAAACTAGAATAGAAAAAAGACTAAAGCGTCAGCAAAGTGCTGAGTGGTGCCGAAAAAAAATAGATCGAGACAACTGCACTTGGAAACATGGTGAATCAAAATGCTCGACGCTATTTCATATCTATTGCTCTATTCAGTCATAGTTAATAGAGTGGAATGGTTATAAAGCTCCGCAGACTCAAGTTTTTGTGGACTTGACGGTGTGCAACGTTCAATATAGTATTCCTATCATTTTGATCTTACTGACCAATCTGTGGGACTAATCGAAGTCGCAAGAGTCCCCCTTGGAATCTAACGGAAAAATCTTAGCCTGAGTACAATCATGATGTTATCTCGATTCTCAGTCTACTGTTTCCGCACGAGTCTTTATAAATAGCCAAAACCTCATGAGGGCTATTTTTTACGATCTGGTAGTTTTTGATCACCATATTGTAATTCTACAGACTACTTCAAGGATTACACATTTCGACATATTGTTGCGCAAACAATCGATGATCTCTCGCTGCAAGACAACTTTACCCACTGGGCACGACACACGGTTGCAACGCAAGTCATCATCGCCCAGAATAATAAATAGCTATAATAGTTTTTAGAGTCTCAGAACTCGGATCAGAGAAAAGCGAAGCATCAACATCAATTGCATATACTAACCGTTTTCTATCTTCACTTAACAGGAAGGCAGTAAGAGAGCTTGTACTTTGAGACGCAGATCCAACAAGAGGAAGTCGAAAATGAAAGTAATACCGATTGGTGTTTTATTATGTTGCCCTGGATATCTGAGTTTATTTTGATTACATTACCAGTTCAGGTTAAAAATGTGGACAGGCGGTCAGAGATTTGAAGTTTTTATTTCGCCTGGCTGACGACCACTCATGCGTTCACCATGCAAATTCATTTGATGTTTCCTATGGAAAAGAATTTAAGCGGTTTTACCTGGTTGTACTCGTGGAAAATATAAATAAAAAATTGAGATCACCCTACCCACGGATATCAATCAATGATGCACTAAATCGCGCTTTGTGGCGCTGGTTCAGCTTCATCCATGTTTTTTGGGGAAAAAGGCCGGGGCACACTCCATTTTATTCTGCCCAAGACTGTAGGTCACTTCGATTTTTTTAAAAAAAATTAATCATTCAAATTGGCAAAAAAATTTAAAATGCGGCTGCTGTTTTATATATACTTTTAATCCAGGCTTTATCATCTAATTTTTACATTTTTAGCATTTTGTACTGCGGCGCTTTTATCATTTCTGAATCATTATTCATTATCATCATCTTAATCATTAACAATACCATTATCATTATGACTTTAATCATAACTACACAAAATTCTCAAATCTGATTGGCTATCAACTGTCCTGATTTCAGCACTAATAGGACAGTACGCATCATGCCCAAGTAATTGGACAGTACGCGCCATCACATGCCCTCACTACATGGCTTTTTTCACTGCTAATAAAAAAAAATTCTCGCAAATTTCTTTTGTCTTAATTTAAAAAAGCCTAAGGGCCTCTTCACTTGAGCCCGGTTACCGGTATGAATTTCGCCTTGGGTTCATATGGGAAAGTTCAGATTAGTTTCCGAGATGAGAAAAGGTCAAAGATCCTGGGGACGAGTTCTGGCGCCAAATTCGAGAAACAAAGCAAACATGGCGAAAAACTTCCGCGCCTATCATAGCTTCAGCAAGTATTAAAGCTGTATCAATGACTGCAGTGAAATGGGATGCTTATGATGTGGAAAATACAGCAGGCAATGCAGGACGATGTCATCCGGACCGCCAACATTCATCCCGGTAACCGGGCTGAAGTGTTCATATGGCAAAATTTCCAGCCTGCTTACCGAGATTATCGTTATGATTAATTGATAACAAAACTCCTGTCGTTCAATTCGGTCTGTAATCATACTCGGGATTAAACAAATCACACGTTTGATTACAGACCTAATTGTACTCCACTCAGTCCTATTACCACTATATATTATCGTGGCGCTCGAAAATACCCACAAAAATAAATTGCCACACGGGACACAAAACTGCGCTAGTTATGATACCTTCGAGTTGTCTATCTTCATCTGTTCGTCACGCCAGGGTATCAGCATATTCAAAAGTTTATCAAAGATTGCTCCAATTTTCAGTAGAACGCTAGGACACTGACTCGTGGGGACACGATAACCTGAGAAATGAAATAAACAGTTACTTTGACGACGAAATTTAAAGCGGAAGTATTACATGCTTAACCCTAGCCGATATATCCACTTAAAGATTTCCTAAACTGATCTCCGTGCATTTCCTTATGATGTTAAAAAATGAAACCCGAGCAGGCTCTAGCTCCAAACTCGCGCGATTTCCATTCATACAACATGCGCCATAGAGGTTCACTCCGTCTGCCGCTGGCTAGGATAACTAAATACCAGAGCAGGCAGGGCTCCTTCCCAGGGCTCCTTTGATCAGGTTCAGCGGAGCCAAGATCTGGAACACGCTTCCTCTGGACCTGACAAGCGAGCATGATATTAATAAGTTTGCGTTTGGCCTAAAGAGGCATTTTAGATCCAAGCCTAATTGATCCTCCCTTACTTTTGTTATACTTATTTAGTTGCTCCATTTTTTATCTTTATTTGTCTTGTGTGCTGTTTTTTCTTTTTCATCAAGGCCCCATTCAAACCAGCCTCACTGGACTGGGCACCCCCAAATAAATATTGTTTAAAATAAAATAAAGAATTCATAGAATCTTTTGGCGGCGGATCCGTGATCGTGCGAGGAGACGTTCCTTCCCGAACTCACAAAAGTGAAGCCTGCTCGCAGGCAATGAAAACTTAGTTTGGAGTGTTTGATAACAGATAAAAGCATTTTGCTGCGAAGCACCAAGCGCACTTGTGCGGAGCCCCATAACTAAGAAAATTTGGTTATTTACCCATCCGAGAAATTTTGGTAGTCATGGGACCTTACGTCCGCCCGTCCTGGTCCTTCCTCCGCACCACAGGGAAACCACTGTGAAATGTCACACTTTCAGCTAGTGCGGGAGCCGCAACTTGATATCGCACAGCCATAATGTGGTCAATTGACAGCTGTCAAAACAAGGTATCCGCTGACCAGTATCACTTGACCGTATCACGGGTTCAGGTGTCGACCCATCGGGGTTACATGTTTTTTGAAGTTCTCCCGTGACAAGTTACTAATTTTCAACTGATCGCAGGATCAACTCCAAGTGGATTTCTTTGCAGTAGTTACAAGTTTACTTTTTGAAGTAAATTATAATTTTTAAGAGAGCTTCGCCTTTAGCCTTAGCTGCTGTTATAGCCTCCCCCGCAGACGTTTTTAGGGGAGATCGTATTTCTTCCCTTGTGGGGAGGGAAGAAATACGATCTCCCCTAAAAACGTCTGCGGGGGAGGCTACGTTATTTACGACCAAAGAAATTATACCCAGCTCCCGCTGGGGTTTTTATCATTATCATTTTTATTTTTTTGGCGAAAGTTTATTTTTCGAAGGAATTGAAAACCTTGAGTTTATATCATTGTTGACATAATAACGTCAAAGTGAGGGTGCCTCTCTAAAATCGAATACTTTGCTAATCAAATCTAGCCTTTGTAC
>BOPM01000758.1:12500-26574 GCA_022179025.1 Porites australiensis
ACGTAATAGCTGCAAGGAGAGGAAAAACCAAAGCGAAGACGTTTAACAAGAGCATCGGGGCAGTGCCACTGTCGCCACCATCTCCACCGCCTCCGCCAGTGGTGGGCTCGCCCGCTACTCCATCCATGTTGGCTGTAGGGTCAATCAAAACCGTGTTGTTAAACCTAGGAATGCGGAACATAAACAGCTTCTTGCTACCTTGGGTCTCATATTTAGGGAAAGGATCAGGCATATCTACTGGTTCGTCATCTAAGAGAATCTGAAAGAAGTGAAAATAAATATCATGAACTCAAAGGGCACGTACAAAGACGAGAATCATACGTTTTGTTTATTTTCATTGGTGATATCAGGCTAACTTTACCTCCTTGTTAATCAGCACCTCTGATCCTCCACCCATGTCATAAGTCTCAGGACAGTCCATATCCTTGTAACAGACAGGTTTCTTTTTAGTCTTGTCGCGGTCTTCTTTGGACAATTTTGTGGGAGTTCCCTTGCTTTTTACCGCGAGTGTAATGTCAATGAAAGCACCATCTTCTTTTGTTTGGCCTTTTTGGCAGTTTGAAAGTCCTGGATCACAGAATTCCCAATCTTTAATCTAAAGAAAAAAGAGTATCTTTGTATGCTATCCCCGAGAGTATATACATTTACCATCGAAGGTATTACCCAAATTTACTTGTATATTTTATAGACATGCGTTTGTATAAAGGTTACAGTGGAACCTCGATATAACGAAGGGCCAAGTTAATTTGTGTAAACGAGCAATAAATTATTATTATTATTATTATTATTATTATTATTATTATTCTGAGGCAAATTGGGCCCTATTCATCACTTCAGAAATGAGAAGGGAGCTGGAACCGAAATTTACCCTGCAATTGCTTCTGGGATCGTCGTGACTGGGGACTTTAAGCCAGACCGCAACTTTTGGCCATTTTTTCCCCGTCTCCAGTGATAGTACCAGAAGTCTTTACGAAAGTTTACTCGGCCCAGATCCCTTCTCGTTTCTTAAGTGGCGTCATCATGGATGGAGAGTCTGGGAACAAATTGTACAATACAGCTCAAAACAACTCAAAACTTGATTACAAAATACAGGATTTTCTTCTCTTGCATTGTCTCTTGACTTGACTGTTTTTTACTTTGGGCTGTGTAAAGGGGAAAGGTTTTAAATCAATAAACCAAACAACCAAGTGCTAAGATTACATGAAAGAGAATGGCCTGTATGGCAGGCAATTTAAGGGGAAGGGACGGGCCAGGATCGGAGGAAATGGGCTTGTAAGAACAGTTAGCTGTTTTCCATTCAGAGTGCCTGTCATGCCAGCTTAGTAGAGGGGAGAATTGCAACTAAATTACTTGAACTACTCTCAAGCACTATTGTAAGCACAGTACAGTGGAGCTGCAATCAACATCTGAGAGTGTGAAGTCCTCAAATGGGTGAATATCCTCTAGATACTCTATAAATGACACCATATTCATGCATCTGACATATATTTGGAAAGGAGCCACAGGTACATTTATTTGAAATTAGGCACTAATCAAAACATTTACGATATAAATTTATTGAATTAATAAAATAATAACAACACTGACTACAGCAAACCTTAATATTAAACTTCAAGGTTCCATTGAACACTGCAAATGATTCATTGCCAAAGGTGACATTACCATCTTCAAGGAACAGGAACACCATGACATCAAGGGTGGCCTGTGGCCCATTCAAGTAGGCTGTCAGATTGACATTGATGACCTTGATGCCTTGATAATATGAAACGTTGTCGACCTTTGAAAAGGTAAATTCCTGGCTTGCTAGGCTGTTCAGGGAATGTTTCTTGGCACCACTTTTACCAACTTCATCACCTTGTGCATCACGCTCATATATTGAGTCCACTTCAAATGTCAGTTGATTGTCATTGGAGTCACTGAAGTCACCTTCAGTGTTACTACCAATGTAGACCAACCTTATTTTTCCTGATTGACCAAGAATTTTACACTGTACATTGCCTCCAGTGATGGTTTCATCTCCGCCAACACAGCATGTAACTAGCTGGGACAAGGCTGTTAGAAAAAAAGAAGCCAACTGAACTCGAGATTCTCCTTTGTGCCAATCAAGGGTATAAATCTCTGTGAACACGTAGAAGGCTGTCAAACTACTGTACTGTTACTTAAGTCTGCAGGAGCACCAGGCTTTTTTGAAAGGGAAAAGTCCAGAAAGCCTGGAATATTATCCTTGGCTTTTCCAGGAAACCCCGGAATCAAGGAGGAGTCAAGAGTGCCAGATCAGAGTCAGAAGGTCAAGGCTTTTTTGCACTTTAGGAAAAGCCCGGAAAGTGTGGAAAATTGTCTCCTGGCTTTCCGGGATTTTCCAGGAATTCCTGGAAAGCCAGGGGAGCATGGACACTCCTATAGATTTTCCCACCTTTTCCTTAGCTTTTCCACACATGCATAAAATCCTGCAAAGCCAGGAATTTTCTGCTAAAATTGATCCTGGAGAATTCCGGACTCCTTTTAGCAGGGTCAATTCAATCCTAATAAAACGCCAAAATGCCACAAATTCTAGAAACTTCCTCCCAATTTTTTTCTCCCGCTTTCTGACTTTGCACCACACTCCACTATCTGAACACCTGAACAAGCTTAACTACAAAAACAACCGGACCAAATTTGTTTTGTTGCAGTTTTGTTGCTAAGCAACTGCAGAGACCAACCAATAAAAATATAGCCAAATTTCCTGCTCAGTGAGCCACGTGTGTGGTAAATTTTGACAATTCATTATTTATAAACCAAGGCCTTTGAAACAGCAGACCACACAATATTACTGGCTAAATTAAGCACCTACGGAATTCAAGAAAATGCTTACAATTGGTTTAAATCATACTTAGAAAACCGAACTCAAATATGTTCTGTTAGTGGTTCACTTTCCAAAACCTGCTCTCTCCAATGTGGTATCCCTCAAGGGACTATATTGGGTCCTCTGATTGTTTTTGCTATACATAAACAACTTACCAAATTGCTTCAGTCCTGTTTGAATGAAGACTTGCAAAATATCAGCAAATGGCTGATCGCTAACAAACTCACACTTAACGTGACTAAGATTGAGTTTATGCTAATTGGCTCGAGACAAAAGGTAAACACCCTAACTGCCTCTCCTGTTCTGAGTATCAATGGTACTCCCATAAACCAGGTATCAACGTCAAAATCTCTAAGTGTACTCATTGATGCAAACCTTAACTGGGGCAGTCATATTGAGAAGTTGGCTAAAACAATTGTCTCTGGTATTGCAGCTATCAAACGGGTCAGGCAATTGTTCCCTCAGCAACATTGCATCTTATCTACAAAGATTTGATTCACCTACAGTTTGATTATTGCAATGTTGTTTGGGGAAGCTGGGGCATAAAACTAGCAGACAAACTTCAAAAACTCCAAAATCATGCAGCACGAGCTTTTACTTTCTCAAGCTATGACACAGATGCATCACAGCTGTTCCAAAATTTGGAAAAATCTTAGTACTCAGCGTGATATCCAAAAGGCCTTAAAGGTTTTTAAATCCCTTAATGGTCTTGCTCCTGAGTACCTAAGCTCAAAATTTATTGCTTGATCCAATACCACTTCATACACTTTTCAAGATTCTGTAAATATATTAACTATTCCACAGCCACACACTAATTATATCTCCGTAATAGTTTTCGCTATGGTGGTGCTGTTCTGTGGAATAGTCTTCCTGCAACATTAAGGCAAGCAGATCAGAATCCCTATGCCATTTTAACCTTTTAAGCCCTAAGAGTGATCAGCATCAAATTTCTCCTTGTAACAGCTATGCTTTGTAAGACAGAGTGGTCATGAGAATTAAGGACATGCATCACACAGGATGTATTTGTTTGATATTTTATCAACTTCTCCCCACCACGTCTGCTGGAAATGAATAGGGGCAACAAATGAGAATTCAAATTTTGATCTTAGGGTTTAAAGGGTTAAGTCACTTTTGCACAGTTATTATAAAAATATCAAGTAAGGCATGGCATTCATGGAAAACAGGCTTTTTTTTTCGTATATACTTAATTGAATAATGTTAATACTGTATTTAGCGAAACCCAGTAAATGTAATTAAGGTTTTTAAATTTTTTATAATATTTCATGCCTGATCAATGACTGTAACACCGTGCATAAATAAAGATTACATTACCTTACCTTACCTTTGCCTCACTAATTCATGAGGAAGAATGTCTCATTCAGTTAACTGGTACTTTATATCTTCTACATGTCTTAATTATACCTCTAAAAATCTTTTAAGGTGTTACAACTACATTATCAACTTACCGAAAACAGTGACCAGCAATACTTTGCTCAAATATTCCATACTGTCGATATAACAGACTGATAGTTTGAAGGTCCTCAGCTTCTGACCAGAAAATGCTAAAAAGCAATTTAAACCTTAATCAAAACAATCCTTGTGCATGAGAAGTTCACATGTGTTGTCCAAAAATGTATCAGTCAGCTTTGGTGACTTTCATGTAACATATCACCATAACAAACTTTAATGGCTTTTGCTTATAAGCTATGTGCAAACGAACACAACATTGATGGCCATTAACTCCGAAATTTGTTGGAAGTTACATGTTTTGTCCATTTGCCTACCCTGTTGCATGTTGTTGTGTGTTGTTTGGGAGTTGTTGTGCAAAGTTTGAAGCAGGTCAAACGTTTAGCTATGTGCAAACCGAAGCAACAACTCCCAACATTGTTGGCCCGTTTGCATGGGGCTAAGAATTTGACCAGTTTCAATCTTTCCTCAACAGTTCACAACACACGCAAAAACATGAAACAGGGTGTGCAAACAGGTGCAACATGTAACATTCAACAATGCTGGGAGTTGTTGGCCAACAATGTTGCGTCCGTTTGCAAGGGGCTTTATACAGTAACTGCATGTTAACTAATTATTTTATTGCATTCACCAGTAAGAGCACATTCAGGTAGTGGTGTGCTGATCATCAATTATAGTCGGTCATTGATTGAAAACCTTGAGTGACGCGACAATCAATGATGGATTTAATGTTCAATCTATTATTGTGGGAAAAACTTTATAAGCCTTGTCTTTTTAATGGTCACAGCTATCCATTCATGACTCTTTTCTGATGCAACTCCAATTGACGTCATTCAGTCTAATGTTGAGTCTGTTTCCAGGCAACACTTAAACGGTGGCTTGAAATTCATCCTTACGAACAATGAATAGTACGGCAGCTTAGCTAGAGAATTATGCATTTTTGATACAAGCGCCAAACTTTGTGGGGATATTTACATTCCCAGGCTAGTCAATTTCTGATATACTGCCAAGTTAAATTTTCTAATTCCAGCTAATTATAGCAGCAAATGAAATTATCAGACCCTAGACCCCCCGCGAAGTACTTCGACGTCTTGCTCTTTAAACTTTTTGGTTAGATTTAACACGTGTCTCATTTCAAAATACAGGTACAACAATACAGATGTTAAACTTGGATGCGAATTGTTATTTTCTTTTCTTCATTATATAAATGCAGGCCGTAATTTGGAATTTATCTTAACACATGTTTTTTCTCTTCTTTCTCTTGGTTTGGATGGTAAGAGTAATTGCGCTATCTCATTCTAAATGTGCATGTGACTCTGTGCAGCTAGAAAAGAAACTACTCAGTATTCTAGTTATATAAAAGAGAAAACCATTGGTTTATAAAACTTTAAAAAGAGGAAGTAAGAAATAGGTTAATTCTAAGACGCAAGAAACAGGTCACTTCCTCAAGGTATTAACTGGTTAAAATGTGTTATTTGCCAGAAGGAATCAACTGAAAAACCTCATGATCAGTGTCCTGTTAACTGGAGACCGCACGACTCTGGTGCTCGATACCTTACTTTTGAACAAGAATTAGCGTAATTTTATGAGGCGGGAGAATTGAGTTTAGCAGTTGACTGACGATGTTTTGACGTCGGAAATGGAATTGCTTCCACTCTAGCAAGTCGTTTTCTATGTGGCATAGATCTTGTTGAGATGCATTTAACAGGATGAAACTGGATCTCATGATGTAAAGAAAAATGCCCGTAGGAATCCACTGCAGCAAACGGACACCCTAGAGTATGTTTCTGTTCACACGGAGAAGAAGCAGACATGAAAATGATAGTTCATGTAGCTATATATAGCTGATGCAATAGAAAATGAACACAACTCAGTCATGATTCTAACTTTCACCCTTTTTTTCTCACTCCGTTTTCCCCACTATCTATCTCTCTACACTTTGAGACTCATCTTGGCCAGAAAAAACTGCTATGGAAAATTCCATTAACGTTTCGCTTCTATTGATGTTTCTCCAGAAGCTAAAAAGCTCTATTTCACAGAGGCCATCTTGATATGCACAGTGAGAGGTGCACAGTGCAAAACTAGAGAGGGCACCTTAAGTTTATTCTGCACCGAAAATGTGAAATCAATTAGGCAACGAAGCTATGTGCAAAGATGTTAGTTGTTTTACATATAATGATCAACTAAAGACACTGATTAATTTTATACAGTCATTTTAGTTGTAGTTTTAGCTTTCTGTTGTTACCGTTGCCATGGCAATGCATAGTTAAGGTTAAATGGCATGTGATAAACAAGACGTACGTGGTGAACAGCTGCAGGTTGTTATCACTGACTATAATGATACTATGTCTTGGTAAACTTAAGGAAAAATGAATTTCATTGAATTTTCATGAATTTTAATTAATTGTGGTTTCTATGGAAACCAACGTAATTCTGGCTTGGCACTGTATCTGAAAATGCTTGTATTGGTGACTTCTATCAGTGTGCCAAATTTCATGCTTATATCAAAAAGTGCACAATTCACCTGAAATTTCGAGTTGCCGCCGGACTAGAAGAAGAGGACAACAACATGAACCGTGGAGATGAAAGGCGGATATGGTTATTCATCCTTACTGTTGCTGAATCGTAACCAATTCTCCTCATGTAAATGCAGAGAATTGCAATGGCTGCATGTACAACGCCATCAGCAAGATACTTTGAGACGGTTTTGTCAGCCATTATGTTCTTCAAATGCAATGAAATGAGTTAAAGCTAAGTATGGCTTTTACCGCCAAAACCCTGCTTATTTTCCTTGAATTATATATTTTTGAATTCTTGATAAATACAGCCCTAACAGATTCAAATAGCGTCTATCGGAAGAATTTCATGGGCAAGAACATTAAACATAATTAATTTCGCACTAGTGTTTATTTCTTAGTGTCATGGAGCAATACTATGAGGTAAGGTGATGACCTAACATATTAATAGTCTGGGGTTCGACTCCTGCCGGAGGAAACTTTTTTCTTTTTCTTTTGGTTGTTTTGATTTAGTTTTCTTTCTTTTTTTTCACATATTTTACCTATTTGCTGTATCCCTGTATCTTTGCTGCTTCGACTAGCACCTGCTATTTGCGGGCGGAAATGGACTTCACGTAAATGTTAATTGTTGTTAATAAAGTGTGTTTTAAAGTTATTGGTTGCTTTCAATTTATTCATATTGCTTCCCCTCGACCATCACCACAGCTTCTACGAGATGTTGCGATCAACGTATTTCTAGTAGATTTTTGTTTTACCCCTGAATGGGGTGTCTTTTTTTGGTTTTGGGTCTTAAATAGGGTATAAAATTTCATTTGTCTCATTCTTAAATAGGGTCAAGGTTTTAGACCCTGGGTGGTAAAGTACCTCTACATTGCTGTATCCAAATTTATGGGAGTACTCCCCCCCACCCTCAGGGACTACACATTTCGACTTCATGCGTGAAAGTTATTCAATATCAATTCAATGGCTTACAATTCATCGGTAATCACTTGATAAACATGTTTTGGTTGTCACAGAAACAAGACAGTTTTTTCAAACTTGTGAATAATTTTATGGTAGAGCTTTATTCGATCGTTTCAATAATCAGAGCGGTGGTTATCTAAATAGCTAATACCTGATTATTAAACTTCATCGACCATAAAAAGCGCAAGTTAAAAAGAAGATGGAAACGGTCCATAATTATAAATTACTATTACCGGGAGCATGCAGAATTAATGACTTGAGATATGAGCATATACATGCAGCGGCTATGTTCTAGTACGTTCAAGAAAATATTTAACAAGTATCCCTCGAGCCCGAATGGGCTCCGAGTCAATAGCCCATGAAGCCGAAGGCCCGAATGGGCTATTCACTCAGAGCCCATTCAGGCTCGAGGAATAATTGTTTTAGTAAAATCCAACTAGTTGGTCAAAAATATCGAGACAAAAAAACGTTAGCTAGTTAAAGCTAGACTTTAATCCTTTTTTGCCGCCAAAAAAGCCGGCGCTTTTCGCTAATCTCAAGTGACCGCTTGACGTGGTGGCCGCCTGCCCTTCGAACTTTACACTACCGTAATTAAATTTTCGATATTTTCGCGACGGCAACTAGTTTTTTCTTCTTCTGTGTTTTTGAGACCCGAAGCTTTTTGATCTTGAAAAATACGGCACCGATGAGAATTGACGGTGAGCCTCAGAAATTTCGAATAAATGCGAGCCCCAGTGTACCGTTCTTCGTGAAAGATGGCAAGTTATGATTTGCATGTATTTTGAATTTACTCGGGCATGGCTGCTGCCTTAAATACAGATCTATAGAAGATAAGTGTATTTAAGAAACTACAAGTTGATCGTTCATATCGAAAAGACGCAATAATTTTTAGAAAAACAAACATTAGAGAGGGATCATGCAGGGGTATAGCTCATTAAAGCTTTTTAATAATGCAGCCAACAAATAATCGTTTTGCATGGCTCGAAATTAACGCTCGCAAACTCGCAAAATGCGAGTGATTTTGATAACCTGTGAGTGAGAAAAATATCCACTAGTAAACGTTTGCGAGTCAGAATCATCCATGTCTCCCAAACATTTGGAGAAAGCTGTTCGAACGCAAGAAGTAAACAGCAAGTTATTTCCTCGTCCGTTTACAAGTGAGTTTCCGGGGGTCTCGAGATATCGATTTTACTGATAATTCGTTTTGAATTCAAAGGGAAAGAATTTGCCAGTGGTCTCACCAATTTCGTGCTTGTGGAAAAAAATGTTACTAGCAAAACTTTGCAAGTGCACTAAAAAGTTAACTTCGAGCCCTGGTTTGGGGAAAAAATCCTGACAGTTTCAAAAATCATAACTTCGGAATGACTTAGCAGAAAAAGGGAGAAGAAAAAACAAAAATTAAAACTAGACCCCTGGAAAGTAGATTGAAGGTGGTCCACAAAGACGAGACTGCCAATGAATACTGAGCGCGCCAGTCGAGTCGTATTTTCGTGACAATTACGCGACCTGGACTTTCGAAAAAGTCTTCGTCCCTACACTAGCAAAACAACTCCCTCCGTTAAATTTTCCTACAACAATTTAAAGACAAAACTTACCAGAAAAAACGAGAGCAGCAAGCCAAAGAACCAGTCACTCCACAGTCACTCAGGTCTTATAAAACCTTTATCCTTCGATGACCGTCAGTAAATATAATCTCTGAACCGTGAGGCTTCGCATGCGATGGCCTCCCACGCAGGTGTTTTTGGGGGAGTTGGTCGATTTCTAGAAAGTTCAGTGGTTTCGTGGTTTTGCTAGAAAAATAACTAGCTCGTTTAACAAGTGTAGATGGAATCGCTTACCTGCCAAGAAATACAGAATAATTTCGTCAAGAAACTGAAAGTTATATGGAAAAGGTTTATACAATAACCCTTTTTGTGCGTGCACTAGAGCGTCACGCAATGAGCCATCAGTGCGTGACGAGACAACTCTGCGTGTATAAGCGCGTGAGGGGAAACATGCAAAAATCCATACATGCAAAAACAAGTGAAAAACGAGCATACAGAAAAAATACATACCCGAGAAAAGAAAATACCCACACGCATTTAAGGTTGGGCAGTCAGGGTAAAAATTTTGCTGGTGTCTCTAATTAAGTTCCTTGGAGTCTGCAATATTTTTTACCGCAGGAATTCAACCTTAAATATTTAAAACTCAATTTTGTTACCGTGACAATCCACAAGGCATTCGGCAATTATGTAGCTATCATGTGATATGACAAAAAATCTCTAGCCATGACCACTGTCAAGAGACTGTATTGCTGAATAATTAGGGAGGGGCACCAACCACCGAATGTTTCCCAAAACGTCAGAAATGTCGCAAATGTTTTTTTTGCTTTAGAAGGTTGTTTGGTCTTAGGCTTACCCCAAAATCTATTTATCTGTTCCGATGTCTTAAGGAAACTTTGATCGTCTCGAAAGTTTAAGGTGGCTTTTTAAGCTCGTCCTAACCCTGATGAGTCGAATGGAAAGTTCGAGGACACGGAGTATCCCGTACGGGTACTTTCAGTAGAAGATTCTAGAGGACGTTTTGTCTTAATACCGAAATTTTGAGGCGATCTTTTTTTAACAATAATCGGATTTAATCCTGGTAATGTGAGAAACAACCTCCGAAAATCGTACATAAACTAGTAGGAAAACGTCGAATACCTTAGACGGAATTGTTATCAAGAAATGTTTAGCCTTTCTTGTCCTTTGATTATTTACAGGAAAAACGTCGTTTAGTGCCCTTGATAATTGTTTAAAAACGTACGTATTTATCTTTCAGATAAGGAGGTTAATAACTAAGTTTTGTTCTATGTAGGTGTAGCTTATTCACTGTTTAAATATTGTTCATTATACGTGGATACGAGCATTCATGTGCCAACTTCATAGCACTAAAAAAGGACATGGAATTCTTTTGTTGCAAAAGATTGTTCCTTACTTTCCTCGGTACGTTTTCCTTACACATAGCCTCCAAAGCAGTCGTTCTCTTGGTTTCGTTACGAGCTTGTGAGGCTACCTTGCACATGAAAACCATTTTGTCAGTTCTGCACAGGGCCTTAGGGCAGTAATGCTCCACGAATGACCACGATGAAGATTTAGGTGTCTGGGAAACTGCCCACCTACCCCTCCCCTAAGCTAACATTTTGCCCTAGTTAAGAAGTAAGTGTTAATGTTAGCTTACGGGAGGGGTAGGTGGGTAGTTTCTGCAGAAACCTAAATTTTCATCCGAAAAAAATATCACTATTTCGGACTCCTGAAAAGGGGCTTAATATTCTCATGTCCCGTTACTTATGACTTCACCATTTGGTTGGTAGTATCTCTATTTTTCCGTTCACGGATATGTGAACATAAACATTACCGGACCTCTCTTACCCTACTGTGCATAACAAGCTTACAGTCAATTGCTATTGTAGCTATATAAAGGGTCAAAATTAATCTAACCTCATTCCACTTCAAAACATAAAATTAATTTAAGAGACAGTGTTTCGACCTGGGTTTAGTTTAGTCCACACGGTGGAGATATGATTCTTTTGAAAGCCTTGGATATTATATTGGTTGTCTTGTCAGTAAAAAAGTAAGCACTTACAAAATAACCGCAAAACCGGGTCTGTGATATTGGGAATGCATTCAGGCATTAGTAGCGCCGATGTTAACACAGGTGGTCCAAGCTCGAAATATGACCATCGGCACTGCTGCGTAACGTTCGAAATATAAGGATTTGAATGTGTAAAACGATTATTTCTGTAACCTTCGATTGTGAACTGAATGGATTTAAACAACACTCGGCTAACCTCGCTTAAATTGCGTGCAGGGTTGTTTGTTTCTTCTTTCCTGTGTGGTTCCGGAGCCGATTTATGGCCATTTAATGCAGGATATTATTGTAACAGGTTTGCTTTCTCAGCCAGTCCCGGAGGGGGAGCAGGACTACTCAACAAAGTTTTATACCGGGGGGTTCCGCCTCGAGGTCCAACTCCTACCCTTTTATACCATTGATAGAAAATATACCCCTTTCGTATACCTTCTATTGAAAAATGGTACCCCTTTATACCTACCTACTTGATAATCGGGTGGCCTACAACTGAAGAGGTCATATGAAGACGAAACTAGTTTGGTAAAATCCACTAGATAAAACAGTGTGCTGAAAGTGGATCTCCATTAGATTTTTCTTTTCTCTGTTGACATAACATTAAAACAGCGAGTCTTCTTTTTTTGTGTGTGTAACGTTTAATAAGTTCAAATGATACCATAAAATTCCGAAAATAAGCCCCGGGGCTTATATTTTTCAAAGGCCCTTTTTGAGGGGCTTATTTTTGGAGGGGCTTATATTCGAAGGGGCTTATCTACGGAGGGAAATTTGCGTTTCAAAATCGATTGGACCAGCCTTATAGTTGGAAGGAAATTTAAAGTTTTTGCTTTGTTTTACTTTGCATTTGTCTGAGAGCAATTTCCAAGTACAAGCCCCCGGGTGGCTTATATTGGAGGGGCGATTTAACGGAGGGTTTTTTGTGTTACGAGTTTGGAGGGCTTATACATGAGGGGCTTATTTTCGGAATTTTACGATATTGCCAAAAAGCGCGTTTTTTCGAAACAGGTTTTTAATTAGCTTGGCGAAAGGTTTGGCGCAAAGTTTCTCCGTCTTCTCCTCTTCATACGTACAGTTCATCTATGGTGGACCTTGTCACAGGAGATATCAAGACCCAGCCTCTTGATAGTGCAGCACTGGGTATATAAACACTTAGGGCACGCTATTGAACCCTCTCGACCTTTAATTCCCACTTCAAGTGACTTCTGGCATTAGCATCAGTCTACATTAGAGATCCGGCAAGAAAGAACCAGTCGTTTTTATTTACGCGTTGAGTTGACGTCTGCATTCAAGGGTTTTTAATCGGAGATTGGTTAGTGCGTTTGAATGTTTACCTTTGAAATCGCAGTGCTCGGATGAATGTCATCAAAGTGGGGAAGTTTGTATGATTCAGTGAAGTCAGTATTATATGGTCACTGCCTCCTCCGCAGGCGGTTCGTCTTTCGCGCAGAGGCGAGCGCGAAACGCGAGTGACAGCTGACGAAGCGCAAGGGTCCAAGGGTCCGTAACCGGTACTTTGACCCAAACACCAAATCGAGTCCCTTTTTCTGCTTTTTGCTAAATGCTCGTATCCAGGCTTCTCGCGCGTCGAGTTTGGGTAGCGCTCTCCCAACGTTGAACGCATAAAAGGAAAAACAAACTATCCGTCTTTAAGAGCCTGTTTACAAGAAGGTGGGGGACCCAAGGTAGGTGAGGTAACATGGGGCGGGTTACCCCACCTAACATGTAAACGTGATCACATTAAAATGAGAGATTATATAGACAGGCGGGTTACCCCACCTAAGCGGGTTACCTCACCTATCTGGGGTACCGCACCTCCATGTAAAAAGGCCCTAAAACTAGCTTGTGTCACTTTCTAATCGTTGATGAACAAAACGAAGAAAGACAATGAAAGATTACGTACGGTTCACTGCGTTTAAGCCCAGCCCTCGAATAAATAAGGCCTATTTCTGATAAGACGAAAATTTCATGAACGCCGCGGCGTTTTAATCGCTTAATTCAGGAAATACCGAATGTAACACTAAGACGAACTTTCCTTGCTTCACTAAATCTAACGCATGACGTTAGACTACCAATTTCCAGGTAAACAAAACACGAAAATACTGAAAAACAAACAAAGATCAGTTCCCGGCACAAGCTCTTAGGATGAAAGGCGTTTTTGTGACTCATGTGGGAGCAAGGGTGGCGCGCAGTGATGAAAGTACAAGCCTCCCACGAATGGCCCGGGTTCAAATCCCAGCGTCGACAGCAAATGTGGGTTGAGTTTGTTGTTGGTTCTCTCCTTTGTTCCGAGAGGTTTTTCTCCGGGCACTCCGGTTTTCTCCTCTCCTCAACAACCAATATTTCCAAATTCAAACTCAACCAGCAATGATAGGCGAAGAACCACTATGTGGATGTGCTGCCTAAAATCGTATTTTTTATTTATTTAAATCGTTATTTATACAGAAGCTTAATATAGCGTACCGCAAAGCGTCCATATTGGAAGGCAGCCTTCATACTTCTTATATAACGAAGGCTGAGGGAGGAGGAGACTTAATCTCCAGAGTCACCAAATTATTTCAAAATACTTACCGCACTCAAAGATCATGGATTGATTAACGGGATTTATCTACTCATTGGTAATTCTCTAAACCTTCGAGTCACTGCACTTAGACTAAGGTTATAGAGCTCTATACTAACGTTATAC